>CANXYC010062769.1:0-47714 GCA_948193065.1 Aleurites moluccanus
TATTTGTTTATTTTTATTTATATTATACACTAAACACTATATATATATATATATATATATATATATATATATATATATATATATATATATATATATATATATATATTAAAGTCCATGGACCCATATATAAATAGACTTATAAATGGGTAAGTGCTGGAACTCACTTGCACAAAACCAATTGACTTGTGCTAAGTTCAACATCCACTCACTTATAAGTTCTTTATTTATTTTATCGGATATTTTTCCCAACACACCCCTCAAGTGCAACCGGATTTTGACTCATGATCTAACATCAATAAGCCGGTTGACACTTGCTCACAAATAGAGCAGCTGATATCTTTTCTTCAGTTTTGATTCGGACTAGCATCATCATCAGTCCAACAATAATTTGGCTCATGACCTAATATCAACAAGCCGGTTGATACTTGCTCACAAATAGAGCAATTGATATATTTTCTTCAGTTTTGGTTCAGACTGGCATCATCATTAGTCCAATAATAATAACGGAGTTCGAACATGGATCTCAGGATCTTAGCCCGACACTTGCTCACAAATGGAGCGGCTGATATCTTTTCTTCAGTTTTGATTCAGACTGACATCATCATCAGTCCAACAATAATAATGGGGTTCGAACATGAATCCCAAGATCTTAGTCCGTTTGGGCATTAAACTCTCATATCATATTAAAGTCCATACACTCATACATAAGTGGATTTATAAATGGACAAGTGCTGAAACTCACTTGCACAAAACCAATTAGTTTGTGCTAAGTTCAACACCCACTCATTTATAAATTCTTTATTTATTTTATCATTATTCGATGTAGGATATTTTTTCCAACATATATATATATATATAAAGAAAAAATTAACCGAATTAAATTAAATTTAATTTATTTAATTGAAATTTAATTTTAATTTTAATATAATTTAATTTATAATTAAAAAATTTAAAATAATCGAACCAATAAAATGATTGAAACTCCATTGCCAGTGTTAGAGCTCGCATCGACAACGGGATATGCCGATGTTGGTTCATGACAATCTCGTGCGATGCATTAGGCCGGAATTAACGTCGCTTTAATGAAGCAAGGCTCGTCAATAATGGAACAATGAGATTATTAGGATTTTGATTAAACTGAGGTGTGTGACGTTTAACAGCAGCGAGCTCCTTTTCTTGTGGGACCTGAATGCGTTGGTTGACCAACGTCATTTTGTTAAAAAAAAAATTCACAAGATTCAAATAATTAAATGTTGAAATTACATGATATTTTTTTTTTATTTTTTTATATTTTAATTTCTAAATTATTATATTTTGAAATATATTCTTTACTTTTGGAGGAAAACATTTTAAAATATTTTAATCTATTAAAATTTTTATATTTTTATTAACAATATAAAAATTGAAAATTTTAATTTTGAAATGTTAATACCCAAAGTGTATTTGAAGGCAAATTATTATTATTATTATTATATTTTTGTAAATAAACTAAAATAGTATTCCCTCAACTTATTACAGTCCAATCTAAGTTCTTTTAAGTATTTTTATTCTTGACGAAGACTATTCATTTTCATAATTTTTTTAATTATTACTTTAAAATCGATCATATATATTTACATTATATGTTGTCATTTACATAAGTATAATCTTAAGTTTTATTCTACCTTTATAATTTACTCACATTATGAAGGTAGAATATTATTGAATTGTTTAGAGAAACTGTAGCTTGATCTAAAAAATAAGATATATTAAAAAAAATGAGACATATTAAAAGAAATTAAAATATTTATTATGAAATTGAGAAAGTAATATTTTAATGAACTATTATGAGCTTTGTTTTCATAACCGAATCGGATGGGTCGATCGAATCTATTTAATCTAAAATTAATATCATTTTCGATTCAATCTAATTTTTTTTTAGACGATCATATGAAAACCAGTTTTAGTCCAATTAAATTGGCTAGATAACTGGTTCAATTAAAAAAAAAAATTATATTGTTGTTACTGAGGTTCGAACCCTAACCTATTAAAATATTTATTAAACCATTTAAATCAAACATCAATTATTATTAATTATATGACATATATATATAAAAAAATTTATTTCACTTAAAATTTATATTGTAAAATTAATTTTAATAACTACCTTTCAACTTAAATTAATAATAAAATTTAAATATATGATAAAATAAATTTAAATTCTTTTGCACTAAAAATTAAATTTCTTTCATTTTTATTTACACAAAAAATTTATTAGTTTTAAAATTTATACTACATATTTATTTTATTATTATTTTAAATTCTAAAATTATTTATTAAAAAAATTATTACATTTAAATTTATTTCATATTATTTTATTAAATTTTATATAAATTTTATTTTTTTTATATTATATAATATTAATTTATTAATTCCGATACAACTTCACTTTAATTTATATTGAATTTCTGATTCTTGACTCATTATCTCTATGGATTATCTCTATGGATTATTTCAAGATATTAATAAATATGATGGGTTGAATATTATCGACAAGATATTTACCAATACTATATTTGTGTATACTATAAGTTGTGCTCCCTACGTATGTTTTGTGGCGTAAATGGAGAAGTGGGAAAGGTTCTTTCTTTCTTTTTATTGTAAAAGCTTCGTTATATTGTGCATATAGTTTCTTCTTAACCATTGACATATATAATGGACATACTGTGTAGATAAAAAGTGTAGTTGCATGCATTATATATTAGTACACACAACACACCAACTCCAATAATTTTAAAAATTAAGAAAAAAGGGAATTCCATTATATGCCAATAATGTTCCCGCAAAATTAAAGTCAAGCCTTTGCTATATTAAATTATTAATTAATAATACCTAAATCAGCTTTTTCTTTTTTTGCACTTAAATCAATACATGAAAACTGCTTTTTTTTTAGGTTAATTGTAAACATGTATTGGAATTCTCATAATAATGCAAATTAAAAATATTTATTTTTTATACACCAAATTTTTTTAAAAAAGTAAACAAATTATTATTTTCTTAATCATTTTAAATTTGAGATTTTAAAAGTTTATTCCTTATTAATTATACTTAATTTTTTTTAAACGAAAAAATATTCATATTTTTATCTAATTCATAAGTGTATATTGTTAGTATAATTGAGTATTTTCATAAAAATGTGAATGTAAACATAAATAATAAATAAATAAATAAAATTTCAAATTAACTTATTTAAATTTAGAGGTAGTGTTTAGTTATAAATAATTAGCGATCATCGATTAATTATGGATAATTAGTACTTAAGATAATGATTCATATTAAACAATTAGAAATAACTATATAGCATTTAATAATTCAACGGTTAAATTTATATTTATATTGTAAAATATTTTTATAGAATTTTAATAATATTTTTCAATAAAATTTAGCGGTTGATTTTCAAAAGTCAAACCACCAAAATGAACACTTATTGTCCAACTCGATCTGAATACCACTCAAGTTTAAATTTAGAACCTATCCTCTGTCATTAGAAAAGGATAGAGCAAGTATTGGGCCGATAACTCACGGTGGTGATATTTGTGGCGCAGTGATGGGTTTGTCTATTTTGGCACTCATTCGGCTCTGCGCGGTTACAACTGAACACATCCTCTCCTCTCGTGAGTCCCGCTTTTATGACGTCGATGACTTGTTGCTCTCTCCTTTTTTTAATTTCTTAAGTTTAGATGTGAAACGTGATTTGTCAGATCTAGCTGTCCTCTTTCGAACTGTTGTCTAAGATCTCTCTTCTCATTCTGTTCCTAATGATTTATTTTATTTGGTATCAAATAATTTATTTTATATTATATTATATATTTTTTAAATATTTTAATAATATAATACGTATAAAAATATATAAAATAATAACTGAGATATTAAAGTTACCTTATTATAATAAAACAGAATCGAAACATCTTTCTTCGCTTTGATGGGTTTCCATTTGGCGCCAACACAATATTAAAAATGTAAAAAATAAAATAAATTTTCCTTTAAAATGTAACATTAATATTATATTACTATTGTAAAATAATAGTAAATAAATGAAAATTCCATTAGCTCTTATTCTATAATTTTATTTTACATTATTATCAGAGTTGCAAAAAATTGTTTATTTAAATTAATTAATTATTAATTATTAATATTTTACAAAATTGCACAAAACTAAAGTTAATTAAGACTATGGGTATTGTGATTAAAATTAAAATTTTTATTTTTTTATATTACGAGATAGAAATTATATTATTGAATTAATGACCCAATAATATTAAAAAGACTCTTTATAAATAATTCTCCAATGGATCTAAGAGAGAGAGAGAATGCAGTTATAATGGGATAAGAGTTCTATGTAGAGAATATATAGAAGCAATTAATATAACAAATATATGTATCAAATTATAAATATAACTCAAATTTAATATGGGTATAAGTTGAAAATAAGATTTTTTAAAAAATTAGTTAAATTTTAATTTTAATTTTATCAGACCAAATTTTGATCAGAGAATATATAAGTGAAATTATTATTTTTTTTAAGAAAGGAATATAGAAGAGAAAGTTGCATTCAAGATTTGTTAATTGATTAATTAAGTGATAGCTCGCGGTCTCCTTCTTCCAGTCTCTCTTTTCCTTCTTTTCTTTATCGTCTTTTATTTTCTTCCTTTTTCACTATTGTTTTTGTCTTTATCAAACTCTTTATTCTCATTCTTCCAATTGTGTCATCTTTCTTTTTTTGCTTGATGTAGGTTACCTGAAAATATTATAATATCTATTTTATTTTGAATTGTTCGTTATTGTTTTAAATAAGATTTTGATACTAGATTTAAATTTATTTATTTATATTTATATTTATTTTATTTGTGCATCTTCTATTTGTAAAAGTTAAATTGTCCTTTTATTTGAAGGTTTGTTTGTATTTCTTATATGAAAATGAGTTTTTGCTTAGTTTTTAATAAATTAGACTCATCAAATGATTTGATGTCAATTTCAAGTGGAGCGAAGTATATTTCTTACCGATGTACCAATTACAACTGTTGGATTGAATATTATTGTTTTGATAACTTGGTCAATGAAATTTAAAGGGATAAAACTCATTATATATTTATCTTAATTGTAATTTTTTTAATTTTTTTTGAAATGTATTTTTTTTAATGAATAAAGGACTTATATATATATATATATATATATATATATATATATATATAAAATAATGGCTAGGAAAAAGGTTGCTATATATATCCTTTATTTAGGGTATACATACTTTGATAGTTTAATTTATCTTCCGAATAGTTGATTTTGTAAAGCCATGATTAATTAAGAATGAAAATTGCAAGGTAATTTATGAGTGGGAGAAAAGCATAGATATTCTACAAAGTAGCTAATGCTTTTGTAGATTTCCCATAATCATTTTTAATGTGAAAAAAAAAGGTAAAAAAAAAATGGAGGGGTGTTATTATAATTATCATAGCGTAGCTAGCTAATACATTCATCAAATGAAAATCTCCTTTGTGGAAAGATGACTATATGAATATATAGTGGGTGGTGGGTCTAAATTCCAACTAGATGGTGATTTAATTATTGGGGCTTATTAAATATTTTTGCTTAATATGGCCCATGCCATAAGGCACTTCTATGTACTTTTGGTTGTTCTCTTCACTAGCTAGAATGTGAAAAAGTTAAAGATATATAGAGAGAATAATTATAAAGTTTCCCATTCTATAGTTTATTATTTGAAAGTAGTATGGTCCTACATTTCTAATCTAAAAATACTTGTATATAGAAGAGAACAAAAATTTATTAAGCTAGGTACTCTCTTTGACTTGGAAATATATATGAGATAAAATGGGACATCAATCACATGCACACATTTATATAATACATAGTTTTAAATTATGAAAGTATGATGGAAAAACTATGAATTTCATTAGCAATATAATTGTATCATGGATTAACTTAAATAATTTATTATTAATTAAATCAAAGAAATGAATATAATAATTTATTATTATAATTTTCAATATTATGTTTGTTAATTATTTTATAATCTTAAAATCCCCCATTGAATTACTAAAGAAATGACAGTTCAAATCTAACTCGAGGAATAATTTTATATTTAAGCATGTGCAGCCGGATCCTATTACTACTATTTCTAGAGGTTGTAAACTGTTTAAAGAGCTGTCTATCTACCCAAGGGTTGTGGCTCAGTTGGCAATACAGATTGAGTTTGTAGGAAAAGTTATCGAATTCGATCCTCATTAAACACACTTTTGGGGAGGAATAAGGAACCATAATTATGATTAAATCGAACCGAATTCAGATTAGTCTCATGGCAAAAAACTGCGGGACACTTAATGGTCCAGAAAAAAAAAAAGAGCTGTCTATCTGTGAAACATATATTGTGACTCATTCTACCAATGTTCAAATTCAAAAATGGAATCCTACTTCTATTGGTTTCATAAAGTTAATAGTGATGCAGCTTGTAAGAAGGGAAGGAACATGGACAAGCTTTTGTGTGTCATAGTAGCTCAAGTTTACAAGCTGAGACTTTTGCAATGTTGGCAGCAGTCATGTTGGCTAAATCCTTGGGGCTTCAATATATTATATTTGAAACAGATGCTGAGGTGTTAGTCAAAGAAATTAAGAACAGGAAAAGCCTCTTGTGGGAAATTGAATCAATTGTGAATAATATTGTATTCGAGCTGGCATTTTTTGAATCTGTTGTTTTTGTTTTTGGCCCCTAGATCTGTGAACCCAGCAGCAGACTTGTGGCAAAGAATGTTTGTATTTACTCATGGCCCTTCGGTTGGGTTGCTAATCCCCTCTCCAAGATGAGTTGAGGGGACTGATATGTTAAAAACACGTTAATTCTAATGTGTCGACTTTTTAGAGCCCTAAAAATTTTGTAAAAATTTTTAAAAATCATAATATTATAGTATTTATTGTAACGAATTTAATAATATATTTTTTGTATGAAACAAAAATCAAATGGATTCAAAAAATACAATATAAGTGTGTTAAATTTAGACCGTTAAAATTTAATGGTCTAAATTTAATACACTTCTAATATATTTTTTTAGATTCATTTGATTTTTATTTTATATAAAAAATATGTTATTAGATTCATTATAACGAATATTATAATAATATAATTTTTAAAAATTTTTACATAATTTTTTTAGACTCTAATAAATCAATACAGCAGGAATTAATATATTTTTAACACATCATCCCCTCAACTCCACCAAGATTGGTTGACATTTTGTACAAGGAAGCCATTGTCTCTGTTTCTTAATATATTGCAGTTTCTCAAAAAAAAAAAAAAAAAAATACTGAGCATTCACTTTCACATGACAAACAAAAATGTCATTTTTCAAATCATATTTACAAATTTTATGAACAACATATGCTTAATTATTGTCAATCTATTAAAAAGAATTAAATAAGGTTAGGGTTAAGGACATTTTGGTCATAAAAAATATATATAAAAATATTATTTTATTTATCGTATCATTGATATGTTAATAATCACATTGAAATTTATAGGCTAACCATGATCATTATTGAGATATAAAAAATTAGACTACAATAATACATTATTTACTTAAGAAATAATTATACTGGTAAAATAGTATAATTTTAAAAACTAAAATTATAATTGATATGAATTTTTAAATTTTATTTTATAATATAAATATACGAACATAAAAATGCATAATTATAAAAATCTTATTGATTAAAAATTTGAAGCAAAAACTTAAAATTTTAAAAATTTTAATATTAAGAAGGTATTATGAATAAATTTTTACTTACAATATAAATTTTATCTCTAATATTTAATTAAAGTCATATTGTATATTTTGATATTAAAATATTTATAAAACATAAAAAAATATATCATATAATTTAATTTCAAAATTCAAATTTTAATCAATGAAATGAAAAATAAATTCATTTAATAAGCTGCAGTCCAACCTTTAATATAAATAAAATAATTAATGAGTTGACAAATTTTATATAATTCAAAGTAATAAAAATAAAAACATCCAATTTGAGCCAAACTAATCATAGCTTTGTTTAAAGTGATTAATTTAATGCCATTAATAAGATTTTTAAATTAATGGTGGGTAAGGTAAATCATCCATGCATTAGGCATACATCATCTAATTTTAATAAATAGGCAAAATATATTCTGAGACCCTTAAATTTTACTTTTATTTATTATTGAGTCTCTAATTTTAATTTTATACTGATTGAACTCTCGTGCTATTAATTTATAGCTTATTAATTTTTTTTTTACGGTGATTAATAAAATCATATTACACGCACGTCAAAGTCAGGTGAAAGGAAATAAAGTTACTTACTAGGATTATATATATTGACATGGAAAATAAAAAAAAAATTGAAAATCCATAAAATTGGTGTCGTTTTTCAGATGAAAAAGAAAAAAGAAAAAAAACCCTAATCTATCATTTCTTCTTCTTCTTCTTCTCACGTCTCTGCAACTTTCTGTCTTCTTCTCCATACTTCTTAACAAATCCATAAACCCTTATATACAACACCCAAACCTCGATTCCTTAAACCCAAACCAAAGACTAGCATTACGATATTGTCCATAGATCCCTTAAATGTTCCCCACTCAATGAGATTTTAAACTGTTGAAAAACCTCTAGGAAAACTACAAAATAATAACAAAATTCCATATCCTAATTTCAGCATTTGCAAGAAAATACAGTATCACAGGCAATTAGCCATCACAACAATTTTTGAACTGTAATATCAAATATCGTAAAACAGGCAATTACTAAAGCGGTTTTTAAATAATATCTGAACCAAGCCAAGGAGATAAATAAATACACTGGTTCCTCTCATGGCATTATTGCGGTGACTGTAAAGGTTAAATCTGAAACTCCAACAAAGGTTGAAATTGTTGCGCCAAGAACAAAACCCAACACCGCATCCGATCGAAACAAGTCTCCTTTTTTCCTCTTCCTCCACCTCGAAATTTTATCTCCCTACAATGGTGGTCGAAAAATGCAACTGCATTTTAAGTTGGAAGCGACCCATTGTGAAAGCAATTTGAGGGCAATCCAACAATTCCTTACCTTTACAACATTTTTCTAATGCATTAACCAATGAATCGAAGTTCTCTTAAAAAGAGCAAACTTTTTTTTCCTGAAAATAAGGAGGGTTCTCGCCGTCAATGCCTAGTCCGTTGATGTTCAAAACCAGACCATGCCACCATTTTTAGGGTATATTACTCTTCCCCTTTGTTTTTCCCTTTATCTAATATGATGGTGGGTGGAGGATTAGGGGATTCATGTTTATATTTATAGTGGTTTACTGAGTTTGGGTGTTTTCTTGAATTAATTATTATTAATGATATTAATTACCAATTGAAAATGATGCTATTAGAGAAGAGAAAGAAGCTTTCAGGCATGAAAATAGTGAGAGAAAAAACTCAGAGGGAAAGAGAGACGGAAGAGATAAGATGATTGGTGAGGTAGTGAAAAGGGATACCTGTTTTGTGGATTTTCAATTTTATTTTTAATTTTTAATTTTTTTTATTTTTCATGTCAATTTATGTAAGTCAATAGTTTTATTTTTCTTCACGCGATTTTGATATGCATGTAATATAATATTATTAACTATGGTAAAATTTTTTTTTAAGCTATAAATTAATAATTGAAGAGCTCAATAAATATAAAATTAAAGTTATGATCTTAATAGCAAAAAAGGATAAAATTCAAGAACTTTGGAATGTGTTTTGCCTTAAAAAAAAAATAATAATGCGCCAATTAAGAATCTTAAACTACAAGTGCATGTTAGCCCAAGCACCGCGTTCCCAAGTAATTGCCGATCTTTTGCCGTATAGATTTAAATAATAACCTCTCGAATAGTTTTACAGAATTAAATGAATAACTCCTTTTATTATTAAACTATAATTTGAGTGATAAAAAATTTAAAATTATTGAAGAAAATTTTAAGTTTGAATATGTGTTTATAGAAAATAAATGTTATATTTCATAATTTTATTTTATTTTTTTAAAAATAATTATTAATATCACAGACTTTTAAGGAAAAATCCTAATTATAAAATCCTTAAAAAGAAAATGGATAGCCTCTTTTATTAATAACCCAACTGAAATTCTGAAACTTTGTGGCTGGGAAGCTCTCAGCGAAATTCCATATTTACCCTTTTTAATTTCTCTATTAAATTAAAATAAAATAAATAAATATTTGAGAGAAAAAAACAAAAGAAAAATATTTCTGCTTGTTTGTGTTAAAACTTAAAACAGTTCGTGTAGCTGCACCGTAGTAGGACACAAATACACCAATCTTTAAACACTGAATGGATCAGTTGTTTTCAGTACTCGTATAAAAGGCCAAAAAAAAATCATGAGTTGTTTCGATTTACTTATAATATATATAAAATATTATTTTAAAATTTAAAAAATATCAAATAATTTTTTAAATATTTAATTAATTAATTTAAAATATTATTTTAAAATTTAAAAATAAAAAAATTTAAATTAAATATATATATATTTTTTTAAATGATATTTTTAAAATTTTATTTATATCTAAACATCCCCTCTCTATATACAAAAAGAAGATAAAAATAAAAAATAATTGAGAAGAAAATAGAAAATTATAAGAATTGTAAAAAAGTGTATATATTTTTTGTCATTGAATTATTTTTTTAAAGAAATAAAAAAACTCAAGTTTTTAGAATTTGATAATATAATATTGTTTTATGGGTGATTTATGATCTTTGGGTTTTGCTTGCTCTCCCCAGTTAGATGATGAGATAATGATGTGCCCCAGCCTCAATTCAAACGCTGGCGAGCAAACTGAACTCAACCCAGAGAGAGAGAGGGAGAGACTGTGTTGAGGAAAGAAAAGGGCGGAGAGAGCGAGTGAAAGAGAGAGAGAGGACAACTCACTCTCTGAACCCTCTGATGATTGATTCCAGTTGGGTTTAAACAGAAGCCAACTGGGTCAGATTTAGTTTTACTTGTTGATGGGTATTTTTTGGAAAAGTTTTCATCTTGATGCTACTTTTGGCTGCACGAAGCCGTAAGAGCTAGAAAGAAACTAGATATAGAAAAGAGCCAGTTGTTTTTCTTTACCTCATTAATGATTCTCTCACAGGTTTCCAAAATAACAATTGGGTGTTTGGTTCAACTTGCTTTTTGGCATGATTAGTTGGTCCTTTTGTGCCCTTATAAAGAGGTTTTCGTAGGATTTAAATTCTCAATAGAGAAAGAGGAGGGATATTTAGTATTGAACTATAAAGTGGAATATTAAGGAAAGATCAGAGAGGGTGGTCCACTCTGTTTTCTTTGGTTGGTGCATACTTAAGAGTTGGGTTCATCCAATTTTTGCATTATTCTTTGTGGTTTCTAAGTGGGTTTTGTTTATAAAGCGTTAATTTTTGATGAGTTATGTGATGTGGGGTTTTAACAATTTTTATTTCTGAATTTAAATTTTATCATTCTGTGGTTCTCTTGGAGGTGTGATTTTGATGAGTTATGCTGCTGGAACTGGGGTTTTTGTCAAGTTTTCAAGGCTCTTTGTGAAGTTACACAAGTGGGCTTTGGTTAAAATGTCTATGAATTCCAAGCGTTCTTGCTTAAATGGCACATTACCAGCAAATTTCAAGTTGAAGAAGCAAAAGGATCATTTGCATGGGCCTAACTCTGTCAGGAAGTGGAGGAGCAAGTTTCTGTTTCTTTGGCTTTTATCTGTTCTCACCATAGCCAGTATTTGGTTTCTCTCGAGATTTGAAAATGGGGCATTAGGGAGGAAAGACAAGAGTATAGATTCTTGTGAAGAAAAAGCTCAAGTCTTGCTTCAGCATTTCAATGTCAGCAAGAGCCAGCTTCAGGGTGTGGTTTCTTTGTTCTCTGAATCAGATCAGGTGCTGCATTGCTCATCTCTCTTGAACTATATATTTTCAATCATTCAGGGATTCTTTTCTTTGAAGTTTTATTTTTTGGGTTAGTGAGCTGAAATTAGTAGCTTTTGATAAGAATTGTTCATGTTTACTAGTTAATTGCTTTTGCTTGAGAAGTTGGCTAAACATAGAAAATGGTCGAGAATGAGACACGATAGGTCAATTCTCTGCAATTTAGCTGTTTTAGGAACTTGGTTTATAGCCATTATACGACACTTCTGAACGGGAAAATGATTAGAAATAGATAGACTGCAATACAGGCAGACATGAAGCTGCAAATAGGAAGACTAGTGACCATTACTTTTAGCCAGAATTTCAGCTTTCTCAATAATCTTAAAAGGAGTTAGGCGTACAGAGAATTAATTTTTTGAACTCTCATTCTTGGCCAAGTTTTGATTGTTAATTACCTTGAGTTGGGCCATGCTACTTTCTATATGCTAGATACTGAAGTTGGGGAATAGAAATACGCCTTTATTTGTTTCTTTTTAATCTTTTACTTTTTATCATTTTCCAATTTTTATTGGCACAAAAATTAGGTTAAGGTGTATTAGATTTCAAGTAATATTTGCTTGAATAATCTGATGAGCATCTTGGAAATCATGCATTTTGTAAATAAATAGGTGTTACTTATAAATTGTGTGATATGTTATCATGCAGAGTTTTGTTGGAATTTTAAAAATATTGATATGAGGATCATTGCAGTTTTCATTTTGTACAAGTGAAGCAAGAGAGCTTGTAGTAGGATAGGGAAACTAAGTGGTCATCTTGTTTTTGTTATTTTTCTTTTTGTAGGGGGGGAGGGGGATTTGTTATTGAGGTTTAGCTTTTGTGCATTGCACTACTTCTTTAGTTTGGTCAAAGATAGACTTTTGATGCTAGGATAAGGCAACTAAATGGCCATCTTTTTTTGTGCATTGTGCTATCTCTTTAGTTTGGTCAAAGCTAGACTATTGATGCTGGGAAAAGGGATTTACAAGGAAGAAAAATGCCTCCTTATGTAATGGTCTTAAAGATTTGAATCCCAGTCAGTAATGTGAGTAGTAAACCCACTTGTCAACTAGGGCAACACTTGGGGTTAACTAAACCGCCATTCATATTCATTGGTTAATAACAAAAATGGTTCCCAAATTTGCAATTACAGCCAATATTTTTTATAGCCTACTTAACAATGAGGAACAATTGCAGCAAGTCCAATGTAAAACCAGCTTTTATATGGTCATTATAGAAGGATATGACAATAATCTTTTCTTTTCTAAGTTTATTTCACATGCGTAAATGAATTTGAATAGTCTAACCATGATTGTGTGCAATAACTAAAGTACAAGATAAATTGCCTATTCTAAAGTATAGGCCATAACTGGAAATTAACTGAAAGTATTTTTTTTTTGGGTGATAAATTTGGTAGAGTGGATTTTTTGATTTTTGTTACTTGGAAAGCGCTTTCTGCTGAGTTGATTCTCACATTTGTTGGGATTCTAGTTGGTCAAGGTATGAGATTTGGTGAATTTCACATTGAAAGTATAAGATTTCAATGTGGGGTTTATATGAATTTTGGGTTCTCCAACCCTTTGAACTAGCTTTTGGGGTGTGGTTCTCCCAAGGTTCATAACAATCGGTATTAAAGCAGGCCTACGCGTGTGAATAGCTCGAGATACGGAAATGGTACTCTGCAGGCCAAATTAAAATTACTGGTAGCTTTGAGGAAAAAAAAAAAAAAAGAGTTCGGGCCAGTGTCAGTAGGAGTATCCTACAGGCCAGATTAAAATTACTGATAGTTTCGAGAAAAAATAATTCAAGTTCGAACCAGTGTCGGTTGGAATACTCTACAGGCAAGATTAAAATTATTGGTAGCCTCGAGAAAAAAAAATCCGAGTTCGGGTCAGTGTCGCTGGGAGTAAGAGCCGCCAAGGACGTCGGGTGTTCAACCGCAGATAAATGTTAAGATCCTAGTTGGTCAAAGTATGGGACTTGGTGAATCCCATATTGAAAGTATGAAATTTCAATATGGAGTTTATATGAACTTTGTGCTCTCTAACCCTTTCAGCTAGCTTTTGGGGTGTGGTTCTCCCAAGATTCATAACAATATTCTTATGCCCTTTTGGAGGATTATATACTAATTTGATGGGATAGTTGGTGGAAGAATGGTCAATGCTGTTTGTCTCACTACAAAATTTTTAAAAAGAATGCTTAGTTATGGAATTGTTTTCGTTATGTTTCTATACTTACCTGTCTCACAGATAGCATCCCTTGAATGTACCAAAGAACTGGGACCTGAAATGGCAATGACCAATGGCATTGCATGTGCTTTGAAGGTACTGTGTTCAAAAAAGCAGGAGTTTCTACAGCAGGGCAGATGGGCTGCTGAAGATATACAACATAATGACCAGTGCCCAGCTGATGAAGAGAACTTCCCAAAGAAGCTTGAACAATCATTGAGATATGAATTGGTATCATTTATCTTTCATCTTATTTGCTGATAACAACTGAACTTGAATCTCAATCTTCGAAGTTTTGGATTTCTAGTTGTCAATGTTGTTTTGTACATCTTGAGTAAATTATGCAAAATGCAGTATTCTCCTGCCACACATGCATGCACAAAGATAGTGAAAAGTTTTAAAAAGCAAATGACTGTTTACTTATTGGAAAAAAAAAGCAAATGACTACTTACTTATTGGAGAATGGGGATACAGTAGGCAATACTCGTGCTTTTTGCATATGTTGTATTCTTGGTTCCTTTAGGCAGTTAGGGAGAAGATCAAGCATTTCCCTTATTTTTTTATGTATTGTGTTTGGCTATGCGTATTAATCTTGAATAAGCAAAGCTCAGATAATGCCCCAGCTAGAGTGGAATTGGCCTGAGATCACTGTATCAAGTTTAGAAGGGTATACTCAGGACATATCATATAAAGTTGAGAATAATTATGCTAATGATGAAAATTTTAACAGCCGACATGTTGTTAATTTTTTGTTTGCATTCTTTTTTAGGCACTACTAAAAAATTCTTCATAACTGCTGACATGTTTTAAATTTATTGTTTGCATTATTGAGTATACTATTGAGTTAATGTAATAAACTTCTCACATTTCTGCTTTGAATATGAATATCTGAAGAGTGGCTTTTTAGCCACAATAAAACTCACATAAAAATAAAAGAGTTTCTACTTTATTGAAAATTACTTGGAGACAAGAAAAAGCTTATACCCTTGAGTTAAGCTGTACAATGAATTTGGCTTTTGGGTTGTTTTGGCTTTTACTAGAACATCTTGCGAACTAGGGAAGTGAGGGACTCTGCAGAAGATCATTGTAGTATTTTGTCTTTTGGTTTGGTAAAAGCATGCTGTTGGGTCCTTGTTGCAATGATTGTGAGCTGCATATTATCTGGTCTTCGTCCAAAATTCTGGAGGAAGAAAAAGCTGAAGGGAGTTCAACTGGAGCCAGTGCCTCAGCAGCGACAGCAACTGCTACAGCTCAAGCAGCAACAGCTATCCCAGAGTGCTCCTAAAGGTGCTGGAAAGTGGAGGAAGAAGCTTCATATGATTTTTGTCCTGCTTGGGATTCTTACCTCTATTTGGTTGTTTTGGTACTTGAATGCAAAAATTGTGCTAAGAAGGGAAGAGACTCTTTCCAACATGTGTGATGAGCGAGCACGAATGTTGCAGGATCAGTTTAATGTGAGCATGAACCATGTTCATGCCTTGGCTATTCTTGTATCCACCTTTCACTATGGAAAAGATCCTTCTGCGATTGATCAGGTGATATTCTTATCTCTAAATTTTAATTGAATTCAGCATTCTGCTGTAACACAGCTTGTGAGCCACCAACTCATTGAGATAGCTTATATGCTGATGACAGTATTTATATTTTAACTTGGTTTCTCCTTATTGAACCACATAAATCTATTTGTCAAACAGAATTCCTGGTGATAGCTTTTTCTATATATATATTTTTTAAAATCAAACTTGCAAAACAATGTAAGAGGGAAGAGTGATACTAATGCTTGAGCATTGAAATAGCTTATACTGAAAGAAACAGATAATTGACATACTGATTTGCAATTTTTGCTGACATAACAATGTATTCTAAGCTCTCTTCTATTCCACAGAAAACATTTGGTGAATATACTGAGAGAACCACTTTTGAGAGGCCACTCACTAGTGGTGTTGCGTATGCTTTGAAAGTGCTACATTTAGAGAGGGAGCAATTTGAGAAGCAGCATGGATGGGCAATAAAGAAAATGGAGAACGAGGACCAGACTCTAGTGCAAGATTGTAATCCGGATCAGTTGGATCCTGCACCCATTCAAGATGAATATGCTCCTGTGATATTTTCTCAAGAAACTGTCTCTCATATTGTCTCTATTGACATGATGTCTGGAAAGGTGCACCTCAGGCAGCATTCTTGCTTTGCTTCTTCTGTTTCTTTTCATCAATAACTTCCTTTTTACTTGGTTAAAATAGTTATATTCTATTGCATCTATCATCTGTGTTCCCCACTGAATTAATGCAAAGAAGTGAGAACTTGAACTTGCAAGTATCATCTATGGGTGGTATTACTGTACAACAAAACCTTTTCCTCCACTCTTTGCCTCTTTGCAGGAAAGGTGTACAGACACGATATACCCACTGATTCTATAATTACCACAAAATTTTTGAGAATATAATTTGTGAACTATGGAGCTGCTATTTATTAGAGCCAGACAAGTTGTCCTTTACTAAGTTAGGTGTAGCAATCATCTGGACCATTTTGTTAAACTTTTGACCTCAAGATTACCTGTTGAAGATCCACCATAAATAGATTTAGCTCTATACTAGGACGGTTCATTCTTTTGCCTTGTAAGTTGACCATTTCCCCCTTGTGGCACTTTTGGGCAATATCATGTTTATTTCTGATGCAGCTGTAATTATTTTGTGATTGTGCAAATATAATAGTTTTGTTGGTTGCAAAATGTATTTGCTAATTGAGGTCATTCTGAATTCCAGATGAAGAATATGAGCTCACTGAAACTATTTATATTTATTTGAAAACATTTCTTCTATGGGTATGTACTGATGTCGTTCTTTAAGCTGATGATTCTAGCATCATTTGCCATTTATATATAGGAAGACCGTGAGAACATCTTGCGAGCAAGGGCATCTGGAAAGGGAGTATTGACATCTCCTTTTAAGCTCTTGAAATCCAATCACGTGGGAGTTGTACTCACTTTTGCTGTTTACAATGCTGATCTCCCTCCAGATGCTACACCCGAACATCGAATTGAAGCTGCTGTCGGGTAAATCTGTTGCCTTGAAAAAATTCTTGTTTCTTGTTCATGAGCTCATTCTTTTTGCTTATTGTTTCTGTTTTGCATCTTATGAAATTAACTTTAATCTGGTGCTCACTTCTTATAAAGGTATCTTGGTGCATCTTACGATATTCCGTCATTGGTTGAGAAGCTTTTGGACCAACTTGCCAGCAAGCAAACAATTGTTGTGAATGTTTATGACACAACTAATGCATCTTCTCTAATTCTTATGTATGGCACTGATTTTACTGATACTGTGCTATTGCATATTAGCAATCTTGACTTTGGAGATCCATTGCGGAAGCATGAAATGCATTGCAGGTTAGTTATCAGAAAATTTAATAAGGCTTATTTATTAGCATGCAGTGATAATTTTTTCCCTTATTAGGTTTAATTTGTTCTCTTCTGGATACAGGTTCAAGCAAAAACCTGCTTTACCTTGGACAGCAATAAATGCATCAGTTGGAGTCCTAGTTATTACTCTTCTGCTTGGCCATATCTTTTATGCAGCCATCAGCAGAATTGCAAAAGTGGAGAAGGATTATCATGAGATGATGGAGCTCAAAATGCGTGCTGAAGCTGCAGATGTGGCAAAATCTCAGGTGCATTTCCTTTTGATTTTGATAGACTCAACCACTTGGCTTTATTTATTTATCCTCTACTTCCTCACTGAAAGTTCTGCTGCATTCCTGAGATTATCATTCTCTATCTTGCAGTTTCTTGCAACTGTTTCACATGAAATCAGGACCCCGATGAATGGCGTTTTAGGTGATTAAGATATCTCATTTACAATGTATAGTGTGCCAATATGGCTAGATTTAGTAACAAAAGGCTGCTTTTCAATCATATTTTAGGTATGCTGCAAATGCTAATGGATACCGAGCTTGATGCGAACCAGATGGACTATGCCCAGACTGCTCATGCTAGTGGAAAAGATCTAATCTCACTAATAAATGAGGTTCTTGATCAGGCTAAAATAGAATCTGGCAAGCTAGAACTGGAAGCTGTTCCTTTTGATTTGCGTTCGGTCCTTGATAATGTTCTGTCACTTTTTTCGGTTAAATCCAATGAAAAAGGGATTGAGGTAAATACCATGATGGCCTCTCTTTCTTTTGTTTTGGTTGATATCATTCTTTCATGTATTATTGTTTTGGTGAAGGGCAGTTGGCCATTTACGTCTCCAATCAAGTGCCTGAAGTTGTTATTGGTGATCCTGGACGGTTCCGACAGATAATTACAAATCTTGTTGGAAATTCAGTAAAGGTTGGTTAGCAGATAATTATGGTTATATTTTTATTGTTGAAAATTCAAAATAATTTTTATTATAAAGAGCATTGCTACTGGTGGATAGTGCTAGATCAACAATTTCATCATTTTCCATTCTTTAAAATTATGCTCAGAGCCATGCCATTTTGATGGTTGTAGTTAGAACCTTGTGGTCTATGCGGTGTTGCATTCATATATAAATATTTTATTGGTCGCTTAAATTTGGGTGACTAATATTTTAAATGTATTAATTTCAGTTCACACGTGAGAAAGGGCATATATTTGTCTCAGTTCATTTGGCAGATGAAGTAAGAAGTCCAGTTCATGTTAGGGATGCAGTGCTGAAACAAGGGTTACATTTAGTTCAAAACATGTCAAATGAAATTCATAATACATTGAGTGGGTGTCCTGTGGTTGACCGATGGAAAAGTTGGGCAAACTTTAAGAAGTTAAACAGCACAGAGACAATTGAGGAACCTGAAATGATTAGATTACTAGTTACGGTTGAGGATACGGGTGTGGGAATACCATTGGAAGCACAGAGCCGCATTTTCACACCTTTTATGCAGGCTGATAGTTCCACTTCACGAACATATGGTGGGACTGGAATAGGATTGAGTATCAGCAAATGTCTTGTGGATCTCATGGGTGGCGAGATTGGGTTTGTCAGTGAACCTGGCACTGGGAGTACCTTTTCCTTTACTGCTTCTTTCAGAAAAGGAGAATTGGGTTCTTTGGATACAAAGTGGCAGCCTTATGATCCTACTGTTTTGGAGTACCTAGGGTGGAGAGTATTGGTAATTGATAAAAGAAGTATCCGAGCTGAGGTCACTAGGTATCATCTTCAGAGATTAGGAATATCTGTGGATATAGCTTTCAATCTGAAATCTGCATGTTCTTATCTATCTGGAAGTCCCCACACAAGGTATATTTGACTTACTAGTTAAGTTGTACAGAAGGTTGAGATTTATTTGAATCCAAAACACACATTATTCTGCCCATGATATTCTTTGGTAATAAAACATCCTTTTGTCATCAAATTTTATTCATGTGATCATCACTGGAAAAATTGTTCATTATCTTAAAACTAAGAAATATAAAATAAACTTGGAAAATATAATTATAAAGAAAAAAAAATCTCGATGGTTAGAATGAGGAAGTAATATTACATGTTGATTCAGTTCGACATGGTTAATCTGTTAATTGTTCATAACAGTGTTCCAGCGGATTTGGCCATGGTTCTTATTGACAAAGATGTTTGGCATAAGGAAATGGGTATAGCTTTCCATCATCTTTTGAAAGAATCCAAGCAAAATGGTGGGACCGAAGTCCTAGTAAACCTTCCAAAGGTTTTTCTATTGGCTACCACTATCAGCCCCGATGAACGCCTTGAACTCTTATCAGCTGCTTGTGTAGATAATGTACTTATGAAACCTCTCCGGTTAAGTTTCTTAATTGCTTGCTTCCAAGAAGCCATTGGAAGTGGCAAGAAGAGTCAGATGAGGAGGAAGAAACCATCAACTCTTCAGAATCTACTAAGAGGGAAGAGAATTTTGGTGGTAGATGACAATAAAGTGAACAGAAGAGTGGCAGAAGGAGCTCTGAATAAATATGGAGCAATTGTTACTTGTGTGGAGAGTGGCAAGGAGGCTTTGGAACTGCTAAAACCACCACACACATTTGATGCGTGTTTCATGGATCGCCATATGCCAGAAATGGATGGGTAATCTATTTGTCCTCAAAAACTGTGAATACTTTTGAATATTTACACTCTTGGTTGATGTTTCCTGTCACTCATCCTTGTGGTAAGAATTATGAAGTTGATTCCGCCTCTGTAATTGTGCAGCTTTGAAGCTACCCAGCGAATTCGGTCTAGGGAGAGGCAATTCAATGAGCAAATTGCATCTGGGGAAGCATCAGTGGAGATGTTTGGAAATGTGGCAGATTGGCACACACCAATATTGGCAATGACAGCTGATGTGATTCAGGCAACAAATGAAGAATACATGAAGTGTGGTATGGATGATTATGTGTCAAAGCCATTTGAAGAAGAGCAGCTTTACAATGCAGTAGCTCGTTTTTTTGAATCTGGTTCATAGAGTTAACTTGGATGTCAGTTGTTGCTTATCTGTCTGTCTGCCAGCTGGTTGATCTGTGCTGAATTTACGTTGACCCTGAAGCATTTGGTTGGCTAACCAATGACAAGCCTTGCATCTGTAATGTCACGGATAGAATGTTCTCCAACACATTCTTACATCTTGCCAGCTCTGGTAAATTTTAGCATTATTCAATGGTTTTCAAGTGGACAACATATATATTTTACTTTTCATCTATATGCACGAGTCTATTCCTCTTTGAAACCCTTTTGTTGCTCTATTATCATCTACATTCATGAAAACCTATTTTCTTTTACTTTTTTTGCATTTTCTTTCTTCTTCTTTCAAAGAATTTTTCTTTCATCGATCTGAACAAGCAGAGTTTCTCATGGATGAAACTGGCGTAAATATTTCCATAAATTTTTTCCACTATTATTTAATATTCATACTTTAAGCATATTTTTAATATTCATACTTTAAGCATATTGATAGTCTGTTTGAGATGGAATTTCTATGTAAGACACGAATTCTGTATGTGTCAAGAATGTTACCAGTGCCTGCTGCAACTGCTGAATGTTTGTCCATATTCTATGAATGTGCGATCAAAGAGCTTCTCATTCAATCACGGATGTCCAAGTGTAATAGATATTTTTATTTTCAGGAATCCAAGACTGACGATGACTATGTTCTAGTATGCATGGACCTGGGAAGTACAAGCACATGCTAGTAGCCTGTTTGTTGTCACTGGTTGCTTACGATCTGATCAATTGAAGACATCAATGGCTGACATGGTGAATTTATGTCCCAAGCCCTTTTGACTGTAACTTGTTCTCTCTCAGCCCCTCTTATTTTTATTTTACTGGGTTCATTCTTCATAGAGTAGGAAGATGATTAACTGTTAGAAGTGATCCTTATTGCAATGCTAATGTGATGATCAATTCAATTCGGTTTGGTTATTTTTTTGGGTTTTGGAGATTTTCTTCCCCGTTATTTTTTCGTTTTGGGGATTTGGGTCGGTTCAGAATTCTCGCATCCTGTACTCAGCTCTAAATTCAATCCTGTTGACTTGTGCATAAAATATGTGCACAAATTATTGAGGGTGACAGAATGAATGATTCATCTAACTAGGGTCGCAAATGGTGTTGCCATACACAACCATGCAACATGTCTTCATAACTTAATCCTCCTGGGGAGGATCAGAATAACTAAAAGGGAGCAGTTGGTAAACAAACAATGCAGTTTAGCTTCAGAGTGTAAAGGGGGACAGTATTTATGTATAACTTATGGATTGAATTATGTACTGATAACTTGTTTTTAGTTAATAGTTAAAGATGCTGTAAATTTTCGTTCCCGTTGATTTATAGCAGAGAACGAAGTGTTGTATTTCATGGTTAGTCAATATGTAATCAAGATCTGATTTGTTGTAACTTAATCTTTCTTCCTTGTAAATAAATTGTAACATATATATTTTTCATATAAAGAATAACAAGTTGCAACTGGCAAGTTGCTCAGATTGATATACTGATACTGTACTTTTACGCTGTTTTATCACAAGTTTGATCAATATTTGTTTGGTTTTCTTCCTATAAAATGGTTCAATATATTAACTCCTTCTTATGAGTGTCTCAATATATTATTAGATTTTTTCGTTTAATTTTAGCGTTAGTTAATCTTAAAATGGTCAACAAGATGGTAAAAAGTCATAGATATTTTTATCTTTTATTTTTAATTAATTATATTTTATTTTTACTTTAAAAAATATTTTTTAGGATTAAAAAATATATTTTCATATTTTACAACAAATTTAAAAGAAAAAAATTAAAAATATTTTTTATATTATTTTTTAAAAAATAAAAAATTTGAAAATAAAAAATATTTTTAAAAAAAATATTTTTAATTTTTATTTTTAAATTTGTCAAAAATATGAAAATAGATTTTTTATTTGTATTAAAAAATTTAAGAAGAAATAATTTAATTTCTTAAATTATTTTTTTGAAAATAAAAAATAAAAAATATTTTTTTAAAAAATATTTTTTTTTATTTTTTATTTTCAAATTTATCAAAAAATATGAAAATAAATTTTTTAACCCTAAAAAATATTTTTTTAAAATAAAACTAAAATATAATTAATTAAAAATAAAGGATAATAATATTTCTATTTTTTTACTGCTCTTATTGATTATTTTAGGATTGACTAAAGATAAATTTGGACATAATGGTGTATTAGTATAACGAAATATTAGTTAGAGGGGAGTTAATGTATTTTTTAAAGATTAAAAGGAAGTTAATATATTGAGCCATTGTATAAGGAGAAAATTATAATTAATCCATATTTGTTTGCTATTGATTTTCCAGAGTCCATTTGTCATTGTTATTTGAGTTTTTGAAGAAAAAATATAATGCTGAGGATGTTGATGAGATGTCATTAAAGTTTATTTTTCAGGTGAATTTTTTTTTTTTTTTAATTATAGAATATTAAAACAGCTGAAAATGTATTCGTAAGCTACTTTTTTCGATAATATCTAAATTAATGGGTTTTTTTTTCCTCTGGAAAACTTGTTAGACTACAATGCTAAATTGACTCAACTTGATTCCTTGGGAAACCCTTTTAGTTGATATTGGAGGATCAATGAAGTTGGAAAGCATAGCCCATAAAAAAAATAAAATAAAATAATGAAAAATATCACAAATTAGCGAAGGTAGAGACACCTCCTATAGGCAATTGGCAAAATTTGGTTGAAAAACAAAAATATTACAAGAATAAACAGAAAGGACCTGCAGAATGAAATTTAAAGAACTAAGAATATGCAGTGAAAAAAGCTATTGGTAATATAAATGGCATCCAATGTGTTTCCTACATAAAGTTGAAAGAAGCATAATCTTTCCCTTATTAGGACATAAACAGCTTTTGTGTAGCGCATTAACCTAATCACCCTGCATGTGCTACTGTACACATCACTTTTACTTTTGGCATGTAGTAGGTGAATTTCAAAAGTCCATCAAAATTTACTAATAACCCTGCAGTCCAGCTTCTACTTTATAATACAGGAAATTAAAGGTTCAAATTTTAACAATAATATCTTTTTCAAATATTTTCAATGTAAAAAAGAAAAAAAAAAAAGCCCACAAGAATTCTTTTCACTATCTTTTGTTCGATATATATAAACATGTTACAGCTAGGCAGTAAGTCCTATTAGATAGGTTACTGTGCCCTTGTGAGTTGTGACCTCTCTCTCTTTCTGTCTATTTCTTTCTGGGTAAGATGTCAATCTTCTGGCTAAGTTTAATGCTTGTTACTCTTCTTGGCATGTCAATTGCCCCTCTAAGATCAGGTAAGCTCTAAAGGACTTACCCTACATTGATAGGGCACGTTTTTCTGTTTTATGTTTGAGGTGTCCTGTGACATATTATTATTATTATTTGTTTGTATTTTAGATGGGCAATTGGAGCAATGGTGCATAGCAGATGTGCAGACCCCAGATGATGAATTGCAAATGGCATTGGATTGGGCATGTGGGAAAGGTGGTGCAGATTGTAGTATGATTCAAGTGAACAAGCTTTGCTATTTTCCAAATACTGTGAAAGATCACGCTTCTTATGCTTTCAATAACTACTATCAAAAATTTAAGCACAAAGGTGGTTCTTGCTATTTCAAAGGAGCTGCCATTACCACTGAACTTGATCCCAGTAAGCTCTACAAACAACTCTTCTCAGCAGTATTATAATTATAATTATAATTATGATTATGCTAAATTAATAAATAAACAAAATCAGGCAATTGTATGCGCCTGGAAAGTGCATATTCTGTTAGATTTAGCAGTGCCAAACTTTCCTCTCATCACGCAAAAATAAAGTAAAAACAACAAATAAATAAAGCAAAAAGATGCCCATGTGGGCACCAGTAATTATGCTTGGTTAATATTAATCTTTTAAAGTAAAATAATTTAGTCTTGTAGTATTTAATTTAATTTAATGTTTTAAAGACTAATAGTTCTATAATGACTTTGGACTAGAAAATTGTCTGCAGGTCATAACTCTTGCCGCTATGAGTTCATTCCCTAATTTAAAAGGCAAAGAGAAGAAGAAGAAGAAGAAGAAGAAACATCCAGGTTCAGCACTTTTTCTACTGGACACTTCTTTTGTGATTTGGGGTAGCTTGAAATTTGTTAGGGTTTTTCATTTTTAGTAGCAGCAGGAGTGTATTTTATTATTACAAAAAACCTCAGAAATTCACATAAAATAATATATGAAATATGAGGTGAAGTAATTGCAAGATTCACATGTTAGCAAGTACCTTCTCATTTTTCTATTTCAGCAATCATGCACAAAATTGCAGCAAGGAAATGTAAATCTACATAGACAGGATATGAGCTCAGACAGGACATGAAACTGGAAAGATTTTAACCAAATAATCCAATCTCTCTGCAAGTCAAAGAAAAGCTCTCCCTTGTTGCTATTAGATTAGATTAATTGCTCTAACCTCAGTAAATCCAATTAGCAAGCTTCACTTGCTTTGAAACATGGTGAATCCATCAGAATAGCAAATGAAATTATATATAATACAAATTCAAATACTAATGTACATAAGGTATCAAATAGATAGCAACTGTTATATAAATCCCACAACAGAGATGAATGATACAAGTAATGCAGAAAGGAATGTAAGTCCTATCCTTAGAAAAGCAAGCTTGCCCAAGCAGCAATAAATGCAAACCCACCAAATGGAGCCAAGGTAGCATACTTTCTGTCCTCGAGTAATGCCACAGTGTAACAACTACACAATACCAGACAAACTGCTTTTATTTTATGCCTTCAATTATGTAAATTGCAAATGTAAAAGATAGCTTCAACAAAGCAGAACAATAAAAAACAGAATCCAATTGACTCCCCCACCAAAATAAAGAAACCAAAAGAAATAAATCAGATTATTATTCCACCACATACTTAAAAATGAAAATAGTATTCATAATAACCAAAAAAACACGTATAGCCCTCATGTGATTGGCCATACTAATCAGATTGGTGATTTATATCAGTTTGACATCAATATGTTTGAAGGATTATCACTACCCAAGTTTGGCATTATTGTTTGAAAAAGAGTTACACCATGCACTGTAATTATTTAACACTTTGCGTGAGATGAAACAGATGCACATACAAGGCAATGCCTGGTGTAAGAATGCTAGACCTTGGATCACAGTCAAGTAATGAAGTAAGGATAACAGATTTAGGCAATCATTTGACCATATCATGGAGCAACATCTCAAATTCATATTGTATCATGAATGCTATTCAATTTTAATATCTCAATTTCTATATTCAATACATACATTAGTCATTACTCTCTGATCACTTAAAAAAACCTGAGAAATGTTGTTATCACAACTATCAATGTCTTTGAAGCAATTCCTATTGTCCGGAGACAAGTCCTTTTTTGACAAGTGTGTTATGAATATTGTTAACCTAAGAAGATTTGTAATTGTAACTACTAACTAGGGTGATCTATTCTGGCATAATTGTCTTGAAGAAGATTGAGAGTAAGGTTCCTGCAGTTGTGCCAATTCCATGAAAACCAAATGCTCTACTCAAAGCATTCAAATCACAATCCCTTATCTTGCTTTTCTAAATCAAAGCCTTTCTTCAATTCATAAATTGATTAATTATCAAGCTACAGAAGCCTCAGCTAGACTTAGATGATTCAAAACAATCACCAGTAGACCATAAAAATTGTGAAGGGTCAATTTAGGAATTCATGAAATGCCACAAAGTTCAAATGATTCCATAAAATTTTATGGAATTCATTTGCAATTCTACATTTTTCATGTTCGGAATACAAATTTGATAACATTTATTAACATATTATTATCCAACATTAAAAATCCATAGAAATGGTAACTCAAAGCAGTTCACATTTCATTTAGCATAATTTGTTGCTTTAAAAGAATGAAAGAATGACTTCATTGATTAATTTTTACTTAAATAGCAACAAAACCAATTTAACAATATAAACAAATGATAGAGCAGAAAATGTTCAAACTTACGTCCCAGAGAAAGCAAGAATCCCAGTTGTCAGAAGTCCCCCAAACTGAGGCAAAAGACAAAAGAACAAAATTCAAAGAAAAATTCTTTTACACAGAAATACTTTAGTCATATATATATATATATATAATAAACATCTTAGGCTTGATGAGTATATACAAAATTAAGATAGAGAAATAAGAAGTGGGAAACTTACAATGTTGGGATGTTTGGTGATAGGGGCAGCAAGAAGAGCTGCAGAGTGAACCAGATGATATAAAGATGCTGTTTGCCATACCTACACAACAAAATTACATTTGCAAGTTGCAATATTAAATTATAAATTTTCTTGGAAGCCAAACAGAAAGGAAAGAAAAAATTGAATGAATTATCATTTAATAAAGATGGGGAAAAACAAAAAGATTACCTCCTTGTAAGCGGGGTTCTGGGGCTTATAGACATGAGCACCAAATGTGCCTAATCCAAGTGCTGCAACTCCTGTTTTTAGGTCAATCACAAATAGAATTTGCAGAACATACGTTACAGGTGAAATTCAATTGGAATTATATTTAAAAAAAAAAAAGGCAAATATGATTTGAGGAAGAAGCAAGAATACCAGAAAGAGCAGCCACTTTGTGCCATGTATAAGCATCCATTATTATTCTTCTTCACTGCTTTGTGCTTTCTATATCTCTGTTTATCAGCTTCAGGAAACAATCTCAAAAAGTCAAAAAGCCCCAAAATTTGATTTTAGTTTAGACTTTGAGCTCAAGGCAGATTAATGGTTTAAGGCCATGGAGTATACAAAGGGCAGCTTCATGTACTCTACTTGGACTGTTATGCTTCTCAAAGGGCCCATATCTGAGCATTAGGCCACATATTAAAAGTAGGCCTTGAAGTCCTTTTGCCAAATTAATTTTTTTAAGAATACATCTAAATCTAATTATTAATAATTATGATTTAAAGAAAAATTGTATGATACCATTGCATTCATATCATGATTTGTGATTAATTAATCCAAAACAAAATATAGTAAAATCTTTATAAATTAATACTCAATAAAGTAATAACTTTTATTATATAATAATTTTTTATAATTCTGATATGAGTTAATAGATTAAATTAATATTTTTTTAATTAATAAAATTTATAAATTTTAACGATATTAATCAAAAAAGAAAGAAGAAAGAAGTCTTGAATTGGAATTATAAGCGAAACACAAATACGGTTTCATTTGACTTGTAGCTTTATGGAGGGAAGCATACATTCGAAAGCCAGCACCACCTTACATTGGCAAAGGAGCAAACCACTTTAGTTGCTTCATTTATAAAAGAAGTAGAGCCAGAAAAAGGAACATCATATTACAATATATGTTGAATAAAGAGGGGAAGTTGAATTGAACTTGTCCAAGAATCGAATTTTTAACAATCTACAAGCAATCTTGCATTTGCCAAAGACAATACATTCTTAGACCGTTAACTTTCAAACTATATTTCTTGTCTAATTTTAATATAAATACTTTATTATTTTTATGATCAAAAACATAAATATAAAATTTAGATCAAATCGGTATAAAATTTTAAAATTAATAAAATTTGTAAATAAATTGTAAACTAATAAGATTATAACTTTTAAAGTAAGAAAATAAAACCCTAAAAATACATAAATTTTTTAAATATTCATAGATTTATATTGAAAATTAAAAATAAAATAAAATTAGACATGTTAATAATTTAAATAAGTTACAAAATACTATGTCCCACATATATATATATATAAATTGCAATTCTCGTCCTATTCAATAACCATTCCTAGCGATAATAAGGCAATGACTGAATTATTATTAAAAGTAAACTTATTTAAGAAAAGCTTGAAGCGTGGTAGTGAATTATTTAACAATAAAAATTAAAATATAATCCGACAATAACTTTACATAAGTTCCAATAAAAATTATCTAATGTTGTATTTAGTTTAATTTTATTAAAAAATTTATTTTCTTTATAAATAAATTTTAAATAAAATTTATTTATAAATAATTTTTTATATTTGATATATTAAATAATAAATATAAAATTTATTTCAAATAAAATTTATAAAATGAATATTATAAAAAAATTTAAATTAGAATTTTGCAAATAAATATTTTTTTATCTATAAAAAAGGAGATTAGTTTTCTGATTTAAGTATAAAAAATTCATTAATAATTGTTCTACTAACAAAATAAAATTACCCAATTTAATCTAATAAAAAAGAAACGAGAGATAATGAATCATAACTCTTACTAATGTTTAATCATAAATAGAAAGAGAAAAAAATAATACCATTTTATAGAGACGAAATTAGAGTTAAAATATTAGAAATTTAAAAAATAAAACATGAAAAGATGATAAAAAAAATTTAAAATTTTTAATATACATTATGCAACATAGAAATTTTTAATATTTTTAACGTGTCATCTGAAGGTAGACAATTTGTTCATATTAATGTATTTTATTAAATATAACACCTTAACACTAATGAAATTAACAGTATTAGTTAGCGTTGTTAGAACCTAACTAACTTGTCGAAGGTCGATCCAAATTAAATAGAATAATTAGAATTATAGGAATCATTAATAATCCAAATGAACCAGCCAAAAAACTGATCAACCAATGAATCTCGTCTAGTTGAAATAGGATAAATCAATTTTTATAATAATTTTTTTATGAGATGAAAAAAATAATTTTCATTTATGAAAATAAATTTGATGTTTAATAATAAATATGATATAAAATTTTATAAATCATAAATTATATTCTTAAATCTTATTTGAATGATGATAA
Organism: Aleurites moluccanus; assembly: GCA_948193065.1. NCBI lineage: Eukaryota > Viridiplantae > Streptophyta > Magnoliopsida > Malpighiales > Euphorbiaceae > Aleurites > Aleurites moluccanus. The sequence continues at coordinate 29,466 of CANXYC010062769.1, forward strand.
TCTTAATAATTAAAAAGACGATCCTATCAACAGAACAGTTGAATCAACATAATAGTAATAAATAAGTTTTACTTAATGCTTATATCATATCATAAATTGATTTTTATATTTTTCAAATAAATTCGATTGCATAATTATAAATATTCGATATATCATTTTTATTAGAATTTTTAACATCAATCCCATATAGGGATAATAATAAACTTAAAAAATAGATACTTTCATAAATAAAAAACAAAAACTATCATCAAAGAAAACAAAAATAAACACAAACACAAAAAATAATACTAAGAAATATGCAAAGAACATATTTATATTTATTAAAACAAATAAAAACTATGAAAAAGTAAAATAATGGGGCTATTGCCAACTTTTTTTAGCTGACAATAACCTAAAATAAAGAATCAACGCTTTGTTTTCAGTTGGGTACTTAAATATTGAGTAAATTAATAAGACTTTTGTGACTTTGATTCATTGAATGGCTGAGAAAGAATGATCTGATTGGGTTCAACATTAAATGGAATATAGTTTTAATTTTTGCAGAGTTAATTTCCAAAGATGTTGCAATGATGGGTTTAAAAGGCAAATTAATTATGTGTTGTTTACAGTATATGATTCTATGCCTTAGAATTGTTGGTGAGGTTATTCTTTAAATGATCATGCAAAAAGGATAGTAAAGAAAGTTTAATCAAGATTGTACATTAACAAAAAGTAATAGGAAAAAGAGAAAAGAACTTGAGCTTAGAAAATTTTAAAATTCTTTTAGGAAATCAATTTGTTCAAGACTATAATAATATGTTTGAGAAACCATTTCTTAGGTATTAAATTTAAAATATACACACTCAAGCACACATAATAAATGGAATTTTCTTTTGATAAATCGATAATAATGTTTGATACAAATAATATAGTAGCATTTTCTATAGTCATACTCATCGACCTCTCATATTAATGGTGAGCATTTGTTTTCTTTTTCTACTGAATGGAAGTGATTTTTTAGATTGCACAGTTTAAAAAAATTCATGTAAAATATAAAAGTCTAATTAAGTAATGAATTTATTAAGAGGAGTGTAAAAAACTAGAGTGTCAACATCGTTTTCTAACTTAATAAACAAAAAAAATGAATCTCCATTTATAAATAAGATTTTTTATTCCTCTACCTTTCTTATATCTTTGCCACTCCAATTTATATATACTCAAATCATGGTAAAGGAGATTAAATTGATTAAATTGAAGCTTATTTAAACCTTTTTAAAAGCTTAAATTTAAAATTACATACATAAATATATGTTATTCCAACTAAATTGAGATTAATGCATATATATATAGTTAATTTGAATAATAAAAATTAGTTATTTAAATTAAAATAGAATTAAGCAAAACTGAAGATTCCTTTTATGATTTCGATTTGAATTGTTTGGTAATCATTAGCACATTCTTTGTTATTCGTTGGTGTTGGTTTGTGGATTTTTTGGGATCATTGATTGAATTTCTTTTTAAGAAAAGAAAGTTTTATCCCAATAATTACCTTACAAAAGAAAGATAAGATAAACACACTTGTGAAAAGAATCATCAGTACATGTTCATAATGAACACTCCATCAATGTTAAGTAACAATAGTTTTAATTTTATGCTTTTGCATTTGCATGCATGTCTTTAGCAAAACTATTGTATTATTACTAGAAAAGATAATTACTATGCCTTTTGCCTTGCTAATAAGTAGCTAGTATAATGCCTGTCAAAAACACTTAATTTAAAAAAAAAAAAAATCTAATTACTAGTGTTAAGATTCATTTTGTTCTGAAACTGAGATCGAGGGTTATCACACCTAGTCTATCTCAAAAAAAAAAAAAAAAAAAAAAAAAAAAAAATTTCACTAATTTATAAAAAAAAAATTCCATCTAATTCATCTAAATTCAACTTTTACATAAAATTTTTTTTTTGGCTCATCTATAATAAATTTTCTCGATCACCCAGAATTAATTTTCTTATTTCGTCCTTGATTATATTTATAATATACAGTCCAGTAGATTAAGGATTTTGATTTAATAAAATTGAAATTATTTTAAAAATTATAAAATTTTGAGTTTAAATTTTAATTAAATTTAAGTAAAAATAAAAGAGAAATATTGATAGCTATTTTCTAAAGTGATATTGATATTTTTTTACTAATATATGACATTTATGTTCCACAAGTTTATATAATATTTACTTTATGTCTTAGCAACTAATAATAATAATAACAATAATATTAATGAGTTTTGCTTTTAGAGTTATTTTTAAAACTATAAAATTATAAAATTGAATGCCAAAACTTAATGAAATAGGGATAAATCTAAAATAATTTTATTTGGGATAAATTTAAAGTCTTAAATTTTCACATTAAAATATAATAATTGCTCGTGATTTATTTTTTATTAAAATGAAAATAATTCATTTGTAAATATTATATTTAATCCATTAAAATAAATCCTTGTTTATCCAAGTGATTAGAAATTTGATATCTATCGAGTTACAATATTGTGAATAGAGAAAATAGGTGTTGTGAGAGTTTTGCACCTTGTAAGTCCATCCGATTCAAATATAAATATTAGGGTTGGATGTGACTCAAATACCGAATAAGCAAAAAACATATTTTACCCTCTAAACTTGAGTTGATTGATCATTTTGTCCCTTATCCTTTTAAAATAACCAAGTTAACACTCGTACAAGTCTAAATTAAATCATAATGTACTTAACTATATGGAAGTGAAGCGTGTATATTTCACGCGTGCTAATTGGACAAAAGTTAAATTTTATGAGTTCTTTGGATAATTTTATTATTATTATTTTGACTGATCTTCTGATTAGAAATTAAAAAGTTGGAAACAAAAACAAAGAAAGAAGGCAAATTGAAATGAAGTCATTTCATGCAAGCCAAACTTTTCTTCTTCTTCTTCTTCTTCTTCTTCGTTTTCATCTTCTGCAGATCTATTTTTCTATAGTTAGAAGAACAACCATCATCAGAGTTATCATTTTTGTTTGGAAGAAAAGAAAAGAAAGAAGGAAAATGAATGATTTATTTTCTGTCTTTCTCTTGATTTCAAAGAGAGGATGCATTAGCCCAGAAAACCTAATGTTGAACCATGATTGCAAAGAGATGTCCACTGACGGCATTCATCACGTATCCAAGATCAGCTAGAATCAGCCAGCTATGCCGCCATTGAGCCTCTGTCCACATGAGCCGTAGTACAGAGCTGTTGTTTTCTTCTGTTGTTGCCAAATGCATAGTCACAGCACAACCAAAGCATAATGATAAGAAAGAGTAATGGTAGTAATGTTTTTTCTTTCTCATACTTCTTCTTCTGTGAAAACTCCTTTCTTAGCAGTAATGGTAGTAATAGTCAAAGACCCACTGCACTAAAATGTTGGAATTATTGAAGCTAGAAAGGTAATTTAATAAAAGAGATGATAAAAGAAAGACTGATGTCTGAGGCAATTTACTAAAGTTTTAATTCAATGTAATTTATTCAAACAATCAAGCATGCTTTGTATAGGCTTACAAAGAAATAAACTTCCTAGATAATCTCAACTAAGATGAGATTCTTATGCAACTAGATCATTAAGCTTGATATCAGGAATACAAGCAAAAGAAATGGAACTAACAAAAATTTATTCAACGACAAATCTAAAAAGATATTTTGAATCACGTTTCAACACTCTCCCTTGATTCAAAATCGCATACACCAAGACATGATCTGAAGTAGATATGTTTGTTTTAAGGAAGAGACTTTGTAAGAATATCAGCAACCTGCTCATTGGTGTTGCAAAATTTCAGAATTATTGCTTCACTTGCTGTCAAATCTCGAATGAAATGGTGTCGAATGTTGATGTACTTTGTTCTTCCATGAAATGCAAGGTTTTTAGTCATTGCAATTATTGAAAAAATTATCACAGAAAATTTTAGTTGGTCCTTTTTGTTCTTGGTGAAGATCTGTCAATAGTCTCCTTAACCAAAGTGCTTGAAAAGCTGAGGAGGTAGCCGCTACATACTCTGCTTCAGATGATGATAATGCCACAGTTGCTTGTTTTTTTAAACTCCAAGTTATAGCTCCAGACCCAAGACTAAAAATACAACCTGAAGTGCTTCTTCTATCATTCAAACAACCAGCCCAGTCATTATCAGTAAATCCAATTAATTTGAAATTGGGTTTTTGAGAATACCATATCCCAAATCAACTGTTCCAGCAATGTAGTGCAAGATCCTTTTTGTTGCTCCAAAATAATGTTTCATTGGATGATGCATAAACCTGGAAATGACTCCAACTGAAAAAGCAATATCAGGACGAGTATATGTTAAGTAAATTAAGCCGCCAATCAAACTTCTGAACAAACTTCCATCTACACTTCCTGTTCCATCTTCAAGCCTCAATTTTTCATTCACATTCATAGGAGTAGCTGCAATTTTGCAATTAAACATATTAAACCTCTTGAGAAGATCTATTACATATTTCTTTTGAGAGATAAAAATTCCAGCAGCCTCTTGCTTTACTTCTAAGCCCAGAAAATAGTGTAACAATCCTAAATCTGTCATTTCAAACTTATTCATCATACAAGTTTTGAAATCGGATATAAGAGATTAAGATGAGCCCAAGTAGATCATATCATCAATATAAAGACAAACCAACAGGAATTCGTTCTGTTCATATTTCTTTATATAAAGAGTGGGCTTATTATCACTTCTTTTGAATCCATTTTGGTGAAAATAAGAATCAACCTTATTATACCAAGCACGTGGAGCTTGTTTGAGCCCATATAAAGCCTTCTTCAACTTGTAGACTTTATTTTCTTTGCCTGCTATAATGAATCCTGTTGGTTGAGATACATACACTTCTTCTTCCAAGTCACCATTAAGAAAAGCACATTTGACATCAAATTGATAAACATGCCATTTTAATTTAGCGGTTAAAGCTAAAACAATTCTTATTATTTCAAAACGAATAATAGGAGATAAAGTTTCTTCGAAGTCAATACCATATTTTTGCAAGTACCCTTTCGCCACTAAGCGTGCTTTGTGCTTTTGTTTACTTCCATCAACATGGTATTTCATTTTGAAAACCCACTTCAACCCAATAGCCTTCATGCCTTGAGGAAGATCTACCAAATCCCAAGTTTCATTTTTTTTTTAATTGCCATAAGTTCTTCTTCCATAGTTGTTCTCCATTCTTCCTTTTCTGCAGCTTCTTAAAAACTTGTTGGATCCGAGGCAAAGAGAGAAAATGTGCAAGTATCATATATTTCTTTCAGCGATATGATCTTTCTTGGAGGAGTCTCATCAAATGACTGTTCTGAAGTACTATTGTTTGGGCTACTATTGTTGGGGCTACTAGGACTGCTAGAACTTGAAAACCTACAAGATGAATTTGTAGAAATTATTGCTGATGCATTTAAATCTTCATTTGAAGAAGTATTTATCTTTTTTTGAAACTGAATCAGAGGTTCCTCACTGCTGTTTTCCCAATTTCAGCTTGAGTCTTCATCAAACTCCACATTTCTGCTAATAATAACTTTGCCACTTATAGGATTATATAGTTTATATGCTTTGGATTGTGTACAATAACTAAGAAAAATGCATTTTACATATTTATCATCAAGCTTTTGACGTGCTTGAGAGTTTACCAAAGCATATGCAATATAACCGAAAACTTTTAAGTGTCTTACCTGAGGCTTCTTACCATTCCATGCTTCAAATGGGGTTTGGTGCATAACAACCCTTGTTGGAGACATATTCAACAAGTAAACTGCAGTAGTAATAGCTTTTGCCCAGAACTAATTTGGAAGTCCCTTGAATTTTAGTAAGCTTCTGGCCATCTCCACTACCGTTCAATTCTTTCGCTCAGCTATCCCATTTTGTTTTGGTATGTATGGTGTTGTCAATTCCTTGTGGATGCCATTTTCTTCACAAAAGGAATTAAATTCACTAGATAAAAATTCACCACCCCTGTCCATGCGAAGAACTTTGATGCAATTTCCACTTTGCTTCTCAACCAAAAACTTGAGTTTCTTAAAGTTGTCAAAAGTTTCAGATTTAAACTTTAGAAAATATGCCCAACTCATACGACTGTAATCATCAGTCAACAACAAAAAATATATATTCCCACCTAATGATTCAGTGTACATAGGTCCATATAAATCTGCATGTATTAGTTCAAGAGAAGCTAAAGCTCTCCAAGACTTTCCTACAAGAAACTGTTTCTTACTTTGCTTTCCATAAACACACCTTTCACAAATATTATCAAGCATCTCAATTTTGGGCATACTATAAACCATCTCATTTTGACTCAGCAATTGTGTAACACCTAAGATTTCTTTTACTTATATGTATTCTGAAATTCTTGTAATGATGTATATAAGATTTGTTATGGAATGTTTGTTTTGAAAGTGAGATTTTTTTTATTTGATTTGAATTTCAGAATTTGTTTTTGTATAGAATTTTGTGAATTTATATTAAAGGCTTTAAAGAAAGAATTTGAGATATGTTGTAGCCTCATATGTCTTGTTTAAATGGAAGAAAGAATCGAGACATTTAGACTTTTGTAACTCAAGATAGAGCTAGTTTAGCATGTGCTTCCGAAATTATTTTTTTCAGCTTCTGTCATAAACAGTGTTCGTGAATAGTGCGAGTGAACAGTGCGTGTGAACAGTGACCGTGAACAATAGGATAAACAATACATGTGAAGTGCTATGAACAGTAAACTCGAGATTTTTTTGGCAGTAACTTTCTTTCTTTACTTCATTTTTTTCTTTCTTTCTTCTTTCTTCTTTTCCATTTCCTATTCCTCTAAATCATAAGTCATTTTTCTTCATTTTTAAGATTTTAATACTTCAATTAAGTCTTATTAATGTTAGAAAACATAAATTAAAGATTATAAGAGCATCAATTCAAGTCAAATTCTTCAAAATTTCGTTAAAAGAGAAAATAAGATAATTTTCTTAAATCTTCTCTCTAGCTTGAGTCAAGTTTTTTGTTAGCTAGAATAGTTATTTTTAAGTTGTGAGTATTTTTTGTGAGCATTAATGGCTAATAATTATGGTTAGATTTAGTAGTATGAGGATTTATGATTTTTGGATGAATAGCACTGTGAATAGTAGATTTTCTCTATAACTATTACTCATCCTATATTAATAGTTAAGTTACTACTAGATTTTGTTTATAGAGACTTTAAGGAGCTTAGAATTTATGGAAGATTATTTTATGTGATTGTTTTGAGAAAACCATAGATTTTGGAATTTTGGAAATTTTTATTTAGTAGAAGAGAACTCAAGGAATTAAGGATCTTTTGGATTTGAGCAAGAGTTGAGCTTGGCTAGAAAGCTTTTTAGTGCTAAGAAGTAAGTGTGAATTTCGTTTCATGTATATGATTCTTCATATGAGAATTTTTGCTAAAGTATATTATATTCATATATATGTATATGTTATTTATAAATTCAATTTATTGAAACTTTCCTTAAATTGAATCTTTGAATGTTGATAATGACTTGGTTATTTTCCTTGGACCAAGTTCATTAATAAGCCTTTGTTATGCATAATATGATATGCTATTCATATATTGTGATCTCTTGATCACTTTTAATTACTGCTGAACTAATACATGATATGTATATCACAGAACATATATTATAGAATATTTTTCCCAATGAGAGTTAATTCATTGGTCCAATGTGCATAGAGAAAACCTGGCTAATAGGGTATAGTATCATCCACCTAGAGGGATCACGAGCTCTAGGCATATGTCTGCGTAAGCATATGTGCCACGTAAAAGTAGCAAGACTACCTAAACATTATGATATGATATCAGTTCTATGTTATGTTTATTTGATAATGTCATTCTTTATAGGCATTTATGTTCTAAAAAGAATTATGATTTGATATTCATATATGTATTATGAAATGATTGGATAATGTTACCCTTTGTAAGCACTTATGATATTAATATGTATATTAAGATTTCTTTCTACTACCCTGATACATGTTCAAGATTTGCTATTTAAGTATTCTATATATGTTATCCATTCTGATTGTTCACATCTTACTGAGTTGAAGGCTCACCACTCTTCTGTGGATTTCAAGTTCTAGCTTAGCTTGAAAGAAAGTCAATCCTGAAGACAGAGCTTCTTGATTTCCTTCTTCACAAAAAGACTCTTTTATATAATATTTTTGGCTAATAGTTGAATTATATATATATATATATATATATATATATATATATATATTCATGTCTATGAGAAGTATATTTTTAGAAGCTCCATAGATGTGTGTGATATTGCTTATTCTTTTGTTGCCATGGATGGCATTGTAGACTTTTCCTTGTTCCATATTGATATTAGAATTATCTTATGATTGGTAAGAAACAAGATAAAATGTCATATCAGGTTGATGAGATATATAAGATATGAATGTTTGGCATGATGCTAGTATGTATTATATATTTGATCCAGGTTAGCTAAGGGTTCTATAGGTGTACGGTGGCCTTATGCCTACCCTTGCCCTAGGACCGTCACACCAGTAGTTTTGGGGTGTGACATAATGCTTACAAGGATCACAAGATATAAAGGATAAGTATGAACTTGAACATATATTCAATATACTTTTGGGAATATCATAAGGAAAGAGATTATCATAATCATGGCACAAAGAATCATAATATGAACGATCATGGTTTCTTTAACATGTGAATGCCCACAAAGAATGGCACTACAAATCATATCATGAAATAGAACTCATACGAGATCATAGCATAGTGTATCGGTGCACCTTGTTACCTCAACGTCTCTATGTGCTTACGCAGGGCACATGCCTAGTATTTCTCGTCCCTAATTAGGAGGGACACTGACAAAAACCCTGTCAGTTGGGTTTCCGATGTGCACATTAGACCAATGAACTAACTCTAATTGGGAAAAGCATTATATTTACATATGGGTCATAGATTATATAACTTGGACATATTATCAAGAAACATATTGGTCATAAGACCATCATCACATATTTACATATAGTTATTCAATCACACAAGTAGGTATATAATAATCTTGATCTAAGAAAAATAACAACCAAGTCATTCACATAATTGGCTTATTTAAGAGGGTCTTAACAATTAATAGTTTACAAATTTTGAATTTATAGGTTTAGATTCATCAACAATGAATTCAAGGAAGATTTCATAAAGTAAAAAAAAAAGAGTAGCATGTACAATTAATGGATAGTAACATACATTAACATAGTTCACACTTACGTCAAAGCAATTTATCCTTATATTTCCCTCAATTACTTGTACATTCAATAATCTTCTCTATATTCCTTGAATTCTCCTCTCCTATATCAAATCTCCAAATTCTCATAATTAGGGTTCATGCCCAAAAATGTTCACACATGGTAAATTCTTATGATTTTAATCATCTTTTAGAATTCTAATATGTTTTCTAACATCAATTTAATCACTTATTAAAGAAATATGAAAGTTTAGGATGAATAGTTACTATTCACCCAAAACCCTAAATCCATATATATATATATATATATATTTTGCTATAATCCATAATAAATGCCAATTGATGCTCTTAAACATCTATTCATGACTTATAATTATATATTCTAACTATATATTAACTTATTTTAAACTTATATTGGAGTTTGGAATAAATACCTTAAAACTCTAGAATGAAGATTCTTGAAAATTTTGAAATCTTGATGTTCTTGAAGGTTTGATTCTTGATTCTAGTGTTAATGGAGATAAAATAAGTGTTTGAGAAAAGAATTTAATGAATTTATGGGTGGGTGAGGTGTATTTATGCAGAAAGAGAGGAAGAAGAATGAAATAAATGAAGTTTGAAAATAAAGGAGAATGGTCGAATATTTATAGGTCTGACACTTTCACACCCGTAAATAGGTTTCACGGTCGTGAAAGCCACTGTTTACATTGGGTTCAAAACACTTCTTCATGGCTGTGAAGTGACGTTTCACACCCATGAAGACCAAGCTGAAGAATTGTCCAATTTATACAGAAAGTATTTTCATGGTGGTGAAAGATCTTTCACGCCTGTGAAAAGGTCTTCACTCCCGTAAAAACTTTCTTCAAGGTGGTGAAACATTTTCAAAGGGGTGAAACATTTTCAAGGGGGTGAAGAATTATTATATTTTCTCCATTCTAACTTGTCCAAACTCGACCAACTTATACATACACATGTTTAACACCTTAAAATCAGTCATAACTCATCATGTCTCAACATATAATCATTCTAGGAGTAATCTATACTCAACATAGCATTCAAAATCATCTACCATGCACATATGACATATATATGCTAATATTCATTAAACAAACATAAAAAAAAAATACATATCTACTCTAAAATTCCAAGCACTGGGTATTACAAAATCATGTTGATTCTAGTGATAAAATTCAATGCCCATGCAAAAAGTGTAATAATTTTTAGTTGAAGAACTTATCAGAAGTTAAGATAGACTTATTTCAACATGGGATTCTTGAGGACTACACTTAATGGATACATAATGGTGAGAGTTTTTAATTGAATGATGGTAATTAATTTGGTGATTCGTTATTTAGTGGTAATTTTGAAATCAAATTGAGAATAAAGGTGATGGTATTTCTGAAATGCTCGAGGACATTTGCAATACAACTTTTGCATCAATTTATATGAAGAAGTTTTAGCAAATCATGACACATATGGGGAAGTTGAGAAATTTGCTAAATTGTTGAATGATACTCGATGTGAACTTTACCCTAGTTGTAAGAAATATTCAAAGTTTTATTTTCCTGTCAAAATGTTTTATTATAAGGTTAAAACCAATTGTAGTAACAAGTCATTTAATTTGATTCTTGAGTTGTTTAAGGATGCTCTTCCATAGGGTGAAACGCTTTCAAAATCTTATTATGAGGTTAAAAAATTGATACATGATCTTGGGCTTGGCTATATTAATATAAATGCATGTATAAATGATTACATACCATATTAAAAAGAGAATGAACATCTTGATCGATGTTCTAATACCAATTGTGGAGCTATTAGATGGAAGTTTGGTCTGAGAAAGGTAAAAAGATTGCTCAAAAAGTGGTTAAGTACTTTACTTTGAAACCTAGACTTTAAAGATTATTTATGTCGAAAGAAGTTGTTGAGGACATAAAGAGAAACGTGCTGATGATGGTACGATTAGGCATCCAGCTGATGCCAAAGAATGACAACAGTTTGATAAGAAACATGATTGGTTTGCTAGAGATCTTCGTAATGTACGACTTGGACTCGCAAGTAATGGATTCAATCCATTTGACAATATGAGTACCAAATATAATATGTGGCCAGTTATTTTACTACTTTATAATTTGCCACCTTGGAAATGTATGAAAGAGCTTTTTATATTTTTATTTGGATTTAAATTTGTTAAATGCTTGTAGATTTAAATTTAAATAAAATATATAAAAAAATAAATTAGAAGATTAAAAGTTATGGATTTCAAATAATTTTATAATCCGTTAGGAATGAATGAATTCTACAAAATTTTATAAAATTTATTTCAAATTTCACATTTTTAAAAATTTTATATTTGAAACATTAAAAAATATTCATTAAAAGACAAAAAAATCTTTTTTTTTTCCTCTTTTATTTACTCTTCCTCTCTCCTCTCTTTCTTCCCTTTCTCTCTCCCATATATCTCTTTCTCCTCTTTCTCTCTTTTCTTCCTATACATTCTCTCTTTCCTTAATTCTTAACTTTCTATGTCAAAGCCATTTTTCAAGAGGTCTATTTATTGAATAGGAAAAATACTTATATAAATTACTATTCATTATATATACATTATCATCAAATAACTATTTTTGCATAATATGATGCTTTATTAATTAAATATACATGTAGAAATAATATTTGTGCAATTTTACTATAAATCTACTTGAATTAAATTAAATTTTTATAAATTAAAATTAAAAATTTTTATTTTTATTTTTATTTTTATCTATTCTAATTTTTTATATATTTAAAAAATTCAATTTCATTGGTTATATTTTTTTTAATAAATTGAAAGAAAAATTTTACTAAATTACTATTCGACTGGTTATGTTATATGGTAATTTGTGTTAAATAATAAAATGACAACATGTATTGAATATAAGATTTGCAGAGATAAGTATGCTAAAATGAATGTGTAGTTATACTAAAATAGATAAGATATGTAATGAATGCATTAGATATAAGGTGGAAGTCGCAATGATTGAGAACAAGATGAGATAATGAAAATTAATATATTTGAGCACGTAAAGTGGAGATTTAGAGAGATTTTGATTAAGAAAGTTGAGTCTATCGCGATAAAGAAAATGAAAAAATGAAGGGGTATACCTAAATTAACGTGGATGAAAGAAATACAATACGATTTAAAGGTTTGAAAAATATCAGAAAACGTCGCATAAAATTATTTAGGGTAAAAACAAAATATCCATACAATAAAATTTTTAATTAATTTTGAGATTAAGATTAAATTTAATTGAGTTGAATTTTCTATTTTTTTAAACATGAAATAAAGAAAATAAAACATGATTATTGCAACTTATAAATGAGGGATCAAAATCCAATAAAAATCTAGCTAAATTAGAATTAAGAAATTTCATATATATATAATGTGGGTTATGTTTCATTATTTAATATTTTTAGACCTTATAATTTTCAGTGCAGAAAATTACCTTTTATTTGGTTGTAGATTAAAATAAGTGAAAGAGTCTAATGTTTATTTTTTTTTGTATAAATTTTTATTACTGAAAATACCCTTTGTTTATTTGTAAAGAAAAGTTGGAGAAAATGAAAGTTTAATTTGTGTTGTATAGCTAACAAATTATGCTATAGTTTTTACTTTTGAATATTTCACTTGCAAATAATTATTATCCTTTTTATTATTGTCAATTTAGGGGTGCATTCTGTAATATCTGTCATTTTTGTAGTATTTTTATTAATTTTGTATATTTGGAGAATTAATTAATTTCAAATGTGAATGTTGAAAATTTCAGAAAATATTGATCTTTGCAGTTTCAGGATTTTGTGAGATTAATTTCATGATCTTAAAGATATAATTTAGTAAAGTTTAAAATATAAAAGTTGTGAGTTTATGTCTTAACTGTAATTTTGTAAAATGGTTTGGCAAAATTCTATGTAAGTATTGAGTTATGTCTATTTGAGCAAGGCTGGTCTAGTTGAATATTTCTGCAGGAAGTTAGTGTCTTCTTGCAATTACTGGGAATGACTGAGAAAGAATTAGCTAAAGGTATGAACATGAAAAATGTTCCTTTGTGTGTTATAATGTTGGCTGTAAAATTTTAGAATTTGTGGATAAGTATATCTCAGTGGAGAGTAGATTTTCTCAGGTCTGTTCGGAGAGATTCTAAGGCAGTAAGTCTGGGTAACTTTTAGAGAGTCATCGTGGTCTGTGTATTAGTCTTTATGATTTGAAATTTTGATATGTTGTGCCCCTGTATGTTAATTTTAAGTGGTAAAAAGAATCATTAAGTTTGGACACTTGTAGCTCACTTGTGAGCTGGCTAAGTGTGAGATGTCCAGAAAAGGTTTTAACTTAGAGAAATTTTAGTGTGGTGAGCCGCCAAAATACGAAGTGGCATTTTGCGAGCTGGCAATGTGAAGTGGCGAAGTGGTGAAGTGAGATTGCCAAGGTGGCAATTGGCAAAGAGGCATATGCGAGGTGGCATGTGCGAAGAGGATTTGGCGAAGAGAGTTTGGCGAAGAGGAGTTGGCGAAGAGGTTTGGCGAAGAGAGATTGGCGAAGAGGTTTGGCGAAGAGAGTTTGGCGAAGAGGTTTGGCGAAGAGAGCTTGGCGAAGAGAGCTTGGCGAAGAGGATTTGGCGAAGAGGTTCGGCGAAGAGGTTTAGCAAAGAGAATTTGGCGAAGAGGTTCGGCGAAGATAATTTGTCAAAGAGGTTCGGCGAAGAGAATTTATCAAAGAGGTTTGGCGAAAAGGTTTGGCGAAGAGAATTTGGCAAAGAGGATTTGGCAAAGAGGTTAGGCGAAGAGGAAAGACGAGGTGGCATTATGCGAAGAGGCAAAGAAGCGAAGAGGCAAAGAGGCGAAGAGGCATAAACGAGGAAGAGTTCACAAGGAGAGTCTGGCGAGGCAACATATGCGAGGTGTCATATGTGAGCTAGAATAGCGAGATGGCATTGTCGGATCAAGTTTGGAGAGCTGAAAAGTTCGAGCTGGGTAATGCGAAGTGAGAATGGCGAGCTGACTTATGCGAAGTGGCATTGGCGAGGCAGGATTGGCGAGGCGAGCTGGCAAGCGTGTTTTTCTGGGCAGTGGTCTATTTAAACCCAGCAACCCCAGTAGCATTTCGCGATTTTTCCTTTCTTCTTTCTTCATCAATATTCAGTCTTTTTCTCAGAGTTAGCCTCATTTTATTTCTAAGGCATTAATACTCAAATTAATACATTAGACTTCTAGATTATTCTGTATTAAGATAGAAATCATCAGATTTGAGCTAGAATCACAGGAATTTCAGTTTGAAGGAAATAAGGTAAATTTTCTTCCCAAGTTATTTTCTTTAGATTTATTTAAGTCTATGGGTTAGGATAATTAATATTGGGTATACATAATTTATTGTAAATAATCTGAAGTCATTAATGGTAATTAATGTGGAAGAAATCAGAATGTTGAGGCTGTCATGAATAGTAACATGAACAGTAACTCCGAAATTAAATGCAGATTTTCTTTAAAAGATAAATAAAATTTATTGTAGGGAATTAAGAATAGAGACTCTAAGATAATTAATTATTAGGAAATCATGATAAATATTATTGATTTGGAGAAAATCCTAATTTTGTATATTTGGGGAAAATTCTTAGGAGGAGGAAATTAAATTAATTGAAGAGATAGAGTTGGAATTTGCTAGAGTAAATTTCAAGAGAAATTGTATTAAGGTAAGTATGAACATCTTATTTGATTATCATTCTTTGAACTTAATATGCCCAAGTATTCTCATATTTGTTTAACCATTTGTACATATATATATTTGTATAATGTGAAGGACTTGATCAATTTTCTTGGATCAAGTTCATATACTTCTTGTTTGTAAACCCGATTTGAATGATGATAAATAATGATGGTCTTGCGACCAATATGCTTCGTATGAGATTGAAAACCCCATGACCCATGGATAGTACGCTCTTCCCAATGAGAGTAAATTCATTAGTCCATAGTGCACTTTGGGAGCCCAGCTGATAGGGTTTTTATCAATATTCCACCTAGAGGGGGCCATGAGCTCTAGGCGCATGCCTGGCCAAGCATGTGTGCACGTTAAGGTAACAAGGTTACTGATATGTATGTTATGACATGAGATCAGTTCTATCAGATGAGATTTGATAATGCCATTCTTTGTAGGCATTTTATCTTCCAGATATGAACCATGATTTGATTTATGATATGATTTGTTATAGCCAAATTATTATGAGTACCCATGTTCCTTCAAGTAAAGCTTATGATTCTTCATGCCTATATGTATAAATATTTGTTCATGATCATGATTTGATATTCAGATTCTTGATTAATAATGTTCATATCTTACTGAGCTGAAGGCTCACTCCTCTTTTGTGGATTTCAGGTGATAGCATAGCTCGTGAGGGAGCTAATAGAGAGGATCGGGCTTCTTAACTTGTTTATACCAAGAAGCTTCCATTGTAATTCTTTTGACATATGATTATGTATAATTATTACATGGTATTACAACACAATATGTATTGGAGTATACTCTAGAGCTCCGTAGTTAGTCATTTGAGGATACTAGTATATTTTGATGTATGATTGTTATCTTTTGGGTACTTTTGTTCCTTAGTGATGTGAGATGCATCTTTTGATCATTAAGGAACAAGAAAAAGCTATGATATGATAATAGTAAAGATTTGATGGATGCTTAACTGAATTTATAGTAATGATTAATGTATGATAATTTATGATGTTGTAAATGATATAATTACAAATGGGATTCATGATATGTGAGTTCTACGGGTTTATGGTGGCCTTAAGCCTACCCTTGCCTTAGGACCATCGCACCACTAGAGTTGGGGTGTGACAGAGGTGGTATCAGAGCACTGGATTTACAATCCTTAATATAGAAGATAGAAGAGATGCATGAGCACTAGTATAAGTGTTGATTAAGAAAACTATGGAGCATAGGATCATGTCTCGTCCAATTGTGTCTCCCTTTGATTTATATCCACGTTAAGTGTGCGTAGTGAGTCTGATATGTTTGTTCTTCTTATCAGTATCGAGATGCCTCCGCATCGTGGCAGAGGACAAGGGCGAGGTCATCCTAGGCGGGATTTACCTTCTGAAGAGGGTTCAGTAGGAGGGAATAGAGGAGATGAGGTTCCTCCTGTGCCACCAGTTGATGTGGTTCATATGGCACAGCAGTTAGATCAGCTGCAAAGAAATTATGAGGTATTAACTGAGTTTATTACTCAGCAGAGGCAGCAACAGGCTCCTCCAGTTCAGGCAGTTCCAGATATTCCAGTTCCTCCACCCCTACCTGTAATGGTACCTCAGGTTGAGGAGGTTTCATTTGAGAAGTTTCTGAAGCTCAAGCCTTCAAAGTACAGAGGTGAGGTAGATCCTACCGATTTTCTGGAAGAGATAGAAGAGAAAATCCAGATTTTGAGGATTCCTGATAGAAGAGCAATTGAATTTGCGGGTTATTTAATGAAGGCTGAAGCGAAAGATTGGTTCAAGAGAAGCATTTCCGGTATGCTTCGAGATAATGAAGAGTTGTCATGGGAGAGATTCAGAGAAATGGTCCTTGATGAGTTTCTTTTAGAAAGTGTAAGGGATGTTAAATCTATAGAATTTGAAAGGTTGGTTCAGACTCCGGGTATGATTGTATCTGAGTATGCAAAGAAATTCAGCCAACTAAGTAAGTTTGCTCCAGCCCTTGTGCCTTCAGAAGCGATACGAATTCAGCGGTTCAGTAAGGGATTGGTGGCTCCTTTGTTCAAAGTTTTGGGTGCTCTTGAATTTGACTCTTATTTTAAGTTGGTGGATAAAGCAAAAGTAATTGAGAACAGGGAAATGGAAGCCAAATCAGAGAGGGAAGAAAAGAAGAAGGCTAAAGTTGGGAGTTCTTCTAGGCAAGACAGTGGGGTAAAGAGTATGAATATTTTGTCTCAATCAGTTACTCGAGGGGGATTTAGAGGACCATCAGGACGATCCCGGCAGAGACCAAATCCCTCTAGATTTGTTCCTCAAGTGAGCCATAATGCAGCCAGTTCAGCACCACCTAGGACTAATCCTTCTTTTCCTACATGTGGTAAACTTCATAGAGGACTTTGCTTCTTTGGGTCAGGCGCATGCTATGGATGTGGACAGCATGGTCATCTCCTTAAGGATTGTCCATTGTCTTCTTTTGAAGTTAGACATCAGGCTTTTCAAGCTACAATTCAGATGAACAGAGAGAGGAGCCTTGGTCAGCAGCCAAGAGGATGTAGAGGTAATTTAGGTAGAACTATTGAGGCTGACAGAGAATCAGGTCAGCATGAGTCCCAAGCTTCGGGATTAGCTCTTATGGGTAGAGACAGAGGGAGAGTTTTTGCCTTGGCACAGCATGAAGCCCAAGCATCCAATACTGTGGTTACAGGTATTCTTCCGATTCAAGCCTTGAATGCTAGAGTTTTGTTTGATTCGGGAGCTACGCATTCATTTGTATCATCCTGATTTGCTAAGAAGTTGCATGTGTCTTGTGTTTTGCTTGAAAATGTGTTGGTTATGTCTACTTCTTTGGAGGAAGAGATTGAGGTTCAAAACTCCTATCCATCTTATGTGGTTAGCATAGGTGGCAAGAGCTTGGATGCAAATTTGATTGAGTTGCCAGTATTTGAGTTTGATGTGATCTTGGGAATGGATTGGTTGTCCAAGCATTATGACATTATAAATTGTAATGGGAAGAAGCTTATCTTTAAGCCACCTTTGAGTGAGGAATTTGAATTCCAAGGGGAGCGGAGTGAAGCATCGTATGATGTGATATCTGCCATTGGGGCAAGGAGATTGTTGAGAAAGAGTTGCCAAGGATATTTGGCATATGTCCGGGACATTAGTAAGGAAGTGAAGAGTATGGAGCAGATTCCTATGGTCAATGAGTTCCCAGATGTATTTCCTGAAGAATTGCCTGGTTTGCCACCAGATAGAGAGATAGAGTTCGGTATAGAGTTGCTACCT
>CANXYC010062834.1:0-10749 GCA_948193065.1 Aleurites moluccanus
ATTAAGGAACAAGAGAAAGATATGGAATGATATAGTAAAGAAACGATTTATGCTTAAATGGATTTTGATATGTCATAGTATGATTTGAATTTATAATATAATTGTATGTAAGATTCAGAATGTGGGAGTTCTACGGGTTTATGGCGGCCTTAAGCCTACCCTTGCCCTAGGACCGTCGCACCACTGGAGTTGGGGTGTGACAAATGCATAATTTGAATATAAATGACAGAAAATTAAAATGTATGAATCTGAATCACATTCAATGCATGATGCATGAATCTTAATTATTCAATGCATAATAGAAAATTAAAGTGCATGAATCTTAATTATTCAATGCATGATATATGAATGTTAATCATTCAATACACAACAAAAAATGCATGAATCTGAATCATTCAATGCATGATGCATGAATCTTAATTATTCAATGCATGATAGAAAATGCATGAATCTTAATTATTCAATGTATAATGTATGAATATTAATTATTTAATACATGATGGAAAATGCATGAATTTTAATCATTCAATACATGATGCACGAATCTTAATTATTCAATGCATGATAGAAAATGCATGAATCTTAATTATTCAATGCATGATATATGAATATTAATTATTCAATACATAATGGAAAATGTATGAATTTTAATCATTCAATGCTTGATGTATGAATATTAATTATTCAATACATGATGGAAAATGCATGAATTTTAATCATTCAATGCATGATGAAAAAATGCATGAATCTTAATCATTCAATGCATGATGTGTGAATATTAATTATTCAATACATGATGAAAAATGCATGAATTTTAATCATTCAATGCATGATGTATGAATATTAATTATTCAATACATGATGGAAAATGCATGAATTTTAATCATTCAATGCATGATGGAAAAATGCATGAATCTTAAACATTCAATGCATGATGTGTGAATATTAATTATTCAATACATGATGAAAAATAAATAATTTTAATCATTCAATGCATGATGTATGAATATTTATTATTTAATACATGATGGAAAATGCATGAATTTTAATCATTCAATGCATGATGCATGAACCTTAATCATTCAATGCATGAATCTTAATTATTCAATGCATAATGTAGAATCTTAATCATTCAATACATGATGTATGAATCGTAATCATTCAATACACCACAAAAATGCATGAATCTGAATCATTCAATGCATGATGCATGAATCTTAATTATTCAATGCATAACAAAAAATTAAAATGCATGAATCTTAATCATTCAATGCATAATTTGAATTTAAATGACATAAAATTAAAATGCATGAATCTGAATCACATTCAATACATAAAAGGAATTTAAATAACAAAAATTTACATAACTTAAAATCATAAGATCAGCTCATCTTGCCCCTCTTTAGGAATTTTCTATATTTGAGCGAAGTATGGAGCTCAATATAGAAAATAAGTAAAGAAAGAACTGGATTATGGGCAGAGCTGCTTTTGAAGATAATCATAATGGATCAAATGTACCTTGCCCTAAGTACACAATTAATTCTCTTGAATTTTCTCTTTTCTGTCTTTTTTCACTATTTTTCATTGTTTATTTTTTTCCACTCTCTTTTTATATACATTCTTTTCTTCTCTATTTGTTTTTTTCTTTTTCTTTTTTTTTTTTTAAAAAAGCCATAAAATAAGTAAATCAAAAACTAAATTATGGAAAAAATGACAGGGAATTAAAATGCATGAATCTTAATCATTCAATACATGACAGAAATTTAAAATGCATGAATTTTAATCATTCAATGCATGACAGAAATTTAAAATGCATGAATACTAATCATTCAATGCATGATACCCTAATTTAAATGATTAACTTGAATGATGATTTTTATGACACAATGAATGCAATGAAAAATATTTTTTTATTTTTATTTTTAATTTTGAAATTTTTTCTGAAAACTTATTGATCACAACATTATTCTTATTGTTTTGCCGTTTGCCCCTGAAAAGAAATGAAATTTGGTGGAGCGGTTCAGATAAGAATACCTCTAAAAAAAGAGTGTTTGGAATTATAAATGCTGAAGATGAAAGTAGAATGAAACTGAGCATATAAAATTGATTTCAATTCATCAAAAATCTCATTTTTTCCTCTTTTTTTGGATTTTTTTTTATTTTTTCCTGATTTTTTTTTTTGAAGCAAAAGACTCATATATAATTCCATGTAAAATTTTCAAATCTTGGAACCCCTACGATTTGGTAAAGTAGAATAACAGGAATTATTGGATTAAGACATGAAATTTTGAAGTGAAATTGGTGGAGGTGTATCAATCATACCAAAGAATGAAAATGATCTCAAACTTAAAGACATATTAATAGTAAATAATTGCAATTTTGAAAGTGAAAATGGGTGATTTTGGTAATTGGAAAACAATGACAGTCTAGGCTCAAAATATAAAAATTATGGGAGATTTGGTATTTTATTTTATTTTATTTTATTTTGGGGAGGGGGGGTACATGTTCAAGTTATCTAAACATTTGAACACCATGAACTTCAAAGTTAATGACCATTATTATGGGTGAAAGATGTTTTGGGAATGAGGAAAGAGTATTGTTAAGCTTTTAAGTTTGATTTATTCATGATAATATGGACATTTGGGGATTTTGAAAAATATGAACTCAATTTCAAATGATATGGGTGATTGATAGATTAAAAGTAAAACATGAGGCTAAAAAAAAGTGCCAAATGAAGCAGATAAAATCTTAATGGATATGGCAAATAATAAAATATAAAAATATAAAAATAAAAGGAATTTATTTCACTCAAATTGGAAAATGAGTGCTCTCATTTTTTTTTTTCTCTTTTTTTTCTGTCCTTTTTTCTTTTTTCTTTTTTCTTTTTCTTTTTTTAACACAAATGACATTTTTAATCTTTGGATATTCTAACATGTTGATTATTGTATAGATTGTGTTGAAAAGGTTATAATGAGATTGAATCTTATTAGTTCAGGTTTTCTGAAAGAATGGTAAGGTAGGAGGAGATGTGTCAGATAGGTTTAAAAGTGGTTAATAATGATATGGGATTGAAGCTGCAAATGACTTATGTGTCATGTGTTGGGTGTCGATGGGGTTAATTTGAATGGAGTGAGGAATGGTCTTGGATATTATTTTGTGAATTATAATTAATTGATTATGCCTTTTATTGAGACTAAAGAGATAATTGCCTATATCAAAAACTCATCTTGAGCTTTCTTCCAAAATTACTTCAATTTTGAGTTTTGAAGCAAGATTTTCAAATATTTTCAACATATTATTCTCTAATTTTGCATGCCCCAAAAAGTATTCTCATTTTGCAAAAAGAGGGCTTTTCCTTTCTAAACCTGAAAGAATTTTCTATGGAATTTCTCATGCCCAGAACTATTTCAATGTACCATAGAGAAACTTTTCATTTCTAAACCTGAAGGGAATTTCTTTACAATTTCAAATGCCGATATGAACTTAATATTAGCAAAATGGATGGAGATAAAATTATTAATGCTCCTTTTTTAGATTCTTCTCAACACTTCTTTCTTTTTTTCTTTTTTTTGTTTTTTTGTTTTTTGTTTTTTTGTTTTTTTGTTGTTGAAAGAATCTACAACTACATAAATCTCTATATAAAATGTGATTCCCTTTGCTAAATTCAACTTTGAACTTCTATCCCCAAACTTCTCTCGAACTCTATTAATGTGGGCAAAAATCTCTTTTTGAGGCAAAATCAATTAATTATAATTCATAAATATAGGAATATTAATGAAATGTATGATGAATCTATGGTTTGAGATGAATCTTGGGCTAATGTTTGGGGTTTTATGATAGACATGGTTGGGCTAGTGGATACAAATATAGAATGAAAGTGAGAGTCATCTTTTGAATGAATGAATGAAAAGCAATGGCATTTTTTATTTAAAAGATGGTTTAGATGTTAAGGATCCAATAGATAATTGGTTTGCAAAGGTATATTGAAGGTAACATGCATTCTAGCTAATGGCTTTCAAATGTGGTGTATATATCAGCAACATCTTGTAACAAACAATCAAAATGTTAAAAATAATCCATGAATTAAAAATGCATCTGTTTTATTTTATTTTAACCAGAGCAAAAGAATAAATTGGAAAGAGTTGATTCTTTTTTTTTCTGCCAAAAACGCCCTTTTCGGGTTTTCATCCTTGTTTCTTTTTTTTTATTTTTTTTTTGCCAAGAACGCCCTTTTCGGGTTTTCATCCTTGCTTTTTTTTATTTTTTATTTTTTTATTTTGTATTTTTGAATGAGGTGATGCTTTTTACAATGAAAGTATAGTGAATGAATTCAAAATGTTTGCCCCAAAGTGTTCCAATGGAGAAGGTTATGGGTTGATAAATTTTGATAGAGAAAATGTTGGTTAATGTATGAGGGTGGAGTGAAAATGGATATTATTTTTAAAATACATGGTCTTCAAAAGATTTAGAATAACTCCAACTTTGATTTATTGGGGGAAATATAAATTTAAAGAGAAAGGAAAAAGATAGTGGGACACTGGTTGTTTAAAGAAAAATAAGGTTTGGGTACTTTCCAAATTGAAATAATTGACCATTAATAACGATTTTGAACAGAGATCACAAATAATTTTGGAAGAATTTTTGGATTTTGGTTCCTTCTCTTTTTTAAAAAATTTGGAAGGAAATTGTATTTAGGGTATGATGAAAGTCAATTGACTCCAAGAAAATAAAGATGTTACACGAAACTTTTTTTTTTCTTTTACTTTTTTTTTTTCACTTTTACTTCACCATAAAGATAAGAAAAATAAATGTGAGGTCATATTTTATATGCTTATATTCAAAACAGAGAATCTTATATTTAGGTTCGGGAGTTACAGACATATGGGAAAGGTGTTAAGCACCCTACACGTTAATTTTCAAAATATTAAATTGGCCTTACAAATATTTTTTCCATTTATTATTTATACAGTGCAAATTTATTTATTTTCCTTTTAACCAGAATGATGATTATTTAAAAAATATTTACAAATAAAATATGAAATTGACCGTGAAAATGGAAATTGAATTTGATTTGGGTTTTGATTGGACTTAATTGATTTTATTTTTCACTTTTATTTTTAATCATTGATAAAAAAAAGTAAATAAAAGACATAATGATAACTGTAAAATAAATTAACAATTTATTTAATTAAACTAAAAATTAATATTTTACGAATTACAAAATTAAAATTACAATGAAGTTAATAAAATCTAATTTATCTTGAATCTATCTACTTTCAACAACTTTGAAAGAAATAAACTCTGCAAAATCAAAAAATAAACAAACACAAAAAAGCAAAAACAAGAAAAAAAGCAAAAACTTGTAAATAGATAAATTATATTTATTTTAAGAGCTCAGATTTATTTTGTCAGAAAATATTAAAAGAAATTAATAATTTTAGCTGTAAATTTAAATTAAAATCTTTTAATTTTAGGATTCAAAATTGGATAACCTTTATTTGAATTCTAATTAATTTTAGACTTAAAATTAAAATTATCTTTTGATATTAATAAATAAAAAAATGAATTAATTATTTTTGCATAAGAGAAATAAAACAATAAATTGAACTTATTTTAAATAAAGATTACCCATTTCAAGCCAAACTAAAATTAATAATTTTAATTTAATTTTATCCCGCCAAAAATTATTTTTTAAAATTATTCTGTTAATTTAATTTCGGGTCTGGTCATCATCATAGCCCTTTACTTTTTTTTAAAACCCTCATGGATTCAACTCAAATTCAAAAATCACATTTTTGTAAAACAAAAGCATATTTTAGTATTCAATAATTTCAACAACTCAACATGAATCCAACCATAAATTCGATAACTAAAATCCTGAATTTCAAAACAACACATCTCCTCTTATTTTAAAACTCTCAAAAAATATATATATACAAGAAATCCAAAATTAACAAAATGTCCATTCCCGATCAAACCCAAATCAACATAAATTTTCATTTTCTCATGGGCTAATTTTGACTATTGGTTATTATTATTTTTAAAAGAAAATATTAATTTGGCTATTCATTCTGAACGACGGAATCCCATCGCAAAGATCAATTTCAAACCCCAAAATCTGATTCATGGGCAGCAGTATGGAATCCCATAACCAAAACCCTTATATGAATCAATTTCAAAGTTTGAAGGACCATAAACTAGATAATTAAAATATATATTTACTTATTATATATAAAATTTATATGCATGTCCAGATTGAAAAGGTTAGAACAAAGCCCAAGAACAGGAAAGTTACCACCGAATTCGTTGAAGATAATGAGACCAGATTCAAAGAAACAGACTCAGTGATAAAATCAAATACCTGAAATCAACAATAAGCAAAAACCCAACAGATGCAAATCCGATAAACCTCATAGAGAGCAACTGAACTCTCAAATGAAAAACCCAGAAAATGCAATCAGAATCAGAACAAGCTCTTAACCACCAAACCCGAAATAAAACACATAATCGTTAACCAGAGGAAAACCTCAAAATCAAAGCAACACAGAATTAAAATATACAGGACAGGAGCCAAATATAAACGAAATCAGAGTAAAGCTTCAAGAATCGTTAACCAGAAAATAAAAACTAAAATCGGAGCAACACAAACAATATATACATGTCAACAAAAAAAAACCCTCAAATCATGAACTGAAAACCCCAAAATTGAAACCCAAAAAACACAACAGAAAATACAGTTCTAGATTAGAAACTTACCGAACATGTATAGTACCAGACCCGATTAGAACCATAAGCAAAAACAAAGAAAATAAACTAATCAACCTATCGAAAATCAAACCAACCTAAGCAATCCCATTTCCCAGAAAACCAGGACACACCACTCAGTAAAGGTGAAAAATCAAATCCCAAAACCAAGCAGTTTTCTGATTAGCTGAACCCCAAACAAAATTTCAATCCAACATGAAAATACACCCAAACTGGAAGTCATAGTAGAAATTAAAGCCAACTGAAACCAAAATCTGCTATATATATTCTAAAAAAATCGGAATAAATCACAACGAGCAGACTCACCATAATCGGGACACTGGAGAACAAAAGAAATTGCTCAAAACTTTGAACAATTTGGTATTACGAACCAGACTCACAAAACCAGAATCGTGAATCCAAAAAACCCCCAAAATCGGAGCAAAGAAAAACCCAGAATCAGAGCAAATAACTGAAATCGGAGCTAAGACTTCAACCACCAAACTCGAAATTGAAAAAAAAACAAAAATCATGAAGCAGAAAACCAGAATAGAAAAAGAAAAACCCCAGAATCGGGAAGCAACGAAGCGAAACACCACTTCAAGAGAATCTTACAGATACACACACAATCACACTCTTTCTCTATCGTTCTTTTTTCTTCTTTTTTTATTTTATTTTTTTTATGTTTGCTCCCCTTTTTAAGAATCCCCTCAGTCACCTCATCTGGGTCGACATCGGGCGAGATAAAGAGCACAGTCCGAACAAATCGGGCGGCGTCAGAGGTTAGCGGTTTCGCAGACTTAGAAGTAGTGACATGGGTTTTTAGATTTGGGTTTGTATTAGGATATTTTTGGGTACACTAATTGAAAATTGGGGCAGATGGGGAATGGGTTCTGTGTGTGTTGAGTGAGCTGAGAGAGTTTTTTTTAGGCAGTGCTGTTTCCAGGAAGAGAGTATTGTATGGTGAGGGAGCTGTGTTTCTGGGTTTTCGTTGAGGGAGAGAGAACAGTGAATGGGGCTATGTTTTTGCTGGTGAGGGGGAGAGAGCAAAGAGAGCTGGGTTCCTGGAGGAAGAGAGATTAGAGAAGAGAAGAGGGAGCTCGTTTTTTTGTGGAGGAAGAGAGAGTAGATGGAGAGGAGAGGGAGTACAATATCTGCGTAGTGTATTTATTGGTTTTGTATGTTTGAAAAATTATTTAATTTTAAATATGAATGTTGAGAATTTCAGAAATTCTAAAATTTTAGTTGCAGGATTTTGTGATGATAATTGCATGGACTTAAAGATATAATTTGGTAAAGTGTAAAACATGAAAGTTGTGAGTTTATATCTTGATTATAATTCTGTAAAATGGTTTGGAAAATTTTTATGTAAGTGATGAGTTGTGTCTATTTGAATAAGGCTGGTTTGGTTGAGTGTTTCTGCAAGAATGTAGTATCTGTTTGAAATTACTGAGAATGACTGATGTAGAATTAGCTAAAGGTGTGAACATAAAAAATGTTTCTTTGTGTATTAAAATGATGGATATAAAATTTCAGAATTTTTGGATAAGTATATCTCAGTGGAGAGTGGTTTTTCTCAGGGCTGTTCGGAGAAATTCTAAGGCAGCAAGTCTGTGTGACATTTGGAGAGTCACCATGATCTGTGTGTTGGTTCTTATGATTTGAAATTTTGATATGTTGTGCTATTTCATGTTGATTTTAAGTGGCAGAAAGAATTAGTAAGTTTGAATATTTGTAGCTCATTTGCGAGCTGACTAAGTATGAGATGTCCAGAGAAGGTCTTAACTTAGAGAAATTTTGGCATGGTGAGCCGGCAAAATGCGAGGAGACATTTTGCGAGCTGGCAATGTGAAGTGGCAAAATGGCAAAGTGGCGAGGTAAGTTTTCCGAGGTGGCAATTCGCGAATAGGAGAGCTTTGGCGAAGAAGAAAGGCGAGGTGGCATTATGCGAAGAGGGAAATGTGCAAAGTGGCAGTTCACGAAGAGGCAGTTTGCGAAGAGGCGAAGAGACGAAGAAGCACTGCCGAGGTGGCATATGCGAGGAAGAGTTGCGAGGAGAGTCTAGCGAGGCAGCATATGCGAGATGACATATGCGAACTGGAATGTGCGAAGTAGCATTGCTGGATCAAGTTTGGCGAGTTGGAAGTGCGAACTGGGAATGCGAAGTGAGAATGGCGAGCTGGCTTAGTCGAGGGAGCTTTGCCAAGGCAGATTGGCGAGCTGGTTGGCCTGTTTCTGGGGCAGTATTTATTTAAACCCAACAACCCCAGTAGCGATTTTTCACGATTTTTCTCTTCTTCTTCTTCTTTCGTTAATTTAGTCTTTTCTTAGAATTATTTCCATTTTATTTTCTAAGGCATTAATATTCAAATTAATGCATAAGACTTCTAAATTAGTCTATATTAAGGCAGAAATCATCAGATTTGAGCAGTAATCTCAGAAATTTCAGTTTGAAGGAAATAAGGTAAATTTTCTTCCTAAGTTATTTTCTTTAGATTTATTTAAGTTTATGGGTTAGGATAATTAATGTTGGGTATATAGAATTTATTGCAAGCAATTTGAAGTCATTAATGGTAATAAATATGGGAGAAATCAGAATGTGAGACTGTCATGAACAGTAACTCCGAAAATTTAATGCAGATTTTCTTTAAGAGATAAATAAAATTGTTGTTGGGAATTAAGAATAGAGACTCTAAGATAATTAATTATTAAGAAATCATGATAAATATTATTGATTTAGAGAAACCCTAATTTTGTATATTTGGAGAATTTCTTAGGAAGAGAAAATCCAATTGATTGAGGAATTAAGTGAGCAAATTTCTAAAGAGGAATTTAAGAGAAATTTGTATAAGAGGTAAGTATGAACATCCTATTTGATTATCATTCTTTGAAATTACTATAACCAAGTATTCTTATCTTGTTTATCCTATTGTATATATATATATATATATATATATATATATACAATGTGAATGGCTTGATCAATTTTCTTGGATCAAGTTCATGTGCTTCTTGTTTGTTCAACCCAATTTGAATAATGTTATATGATGATGGTCTTGTGACCAATATGCTTCCTATGAGATTGAAACCCATGACCCATGGATAAAACGCTCTTTCCAATGAGAGTAAATTCATTGGTCCATTGTGCACTTTGGGAGCCCAGCTGATAGGGTTTTTATCAGTGTTCCACCTAGAGGGGGCCATGAGCTCTAGGCATATGCGTGGCCAAGCATGTATGCATGTTAAGGTAGCAAGGCTACCAATACGTATGTTATGATATGAGATCAGTTCTATCAGATGAGATTTGATAATGCCAATCTTTGTGGGCATTCTATGTTCCAAATATGAACCATGATTTGATTTATGACATGATTTTATATAGCCAAATTATTATGAGAACCATGTTTTCTTCAAGTAGAGCTTATGTTTCCTTTCATACCTATATGTATAAATATTGTTCATGACCATGATTGAATATTCAGACTTTTGATTTAAAATGTTCATATCTTACTGAGTTGAAGGCTCACTCCTCTTCTGTGGATTTCAGGTGATAGCATAGCTCGTGAGGGAGCTAATAGAGAGGATCGGGCTTCTTGACTTGTTTATCCCAAGAAGCTTCATTGTAATAACTTTTGAGATATTTTGTATATTTAATTATTGGCATTATGATATAATATATAATGGGAGTATACTCTAGAGCTCCGTAGTTAGTCATTTGAGGATACTAGTATATTTTGATGTATGGTTGTTACCTTTTGGGTACTCTTGTTCCTCAGTGATATGAGAGGTCTCTTTTGAACAATAAGGAATAAGAGAAAGATATGAAATGATAATAGAAAATATATTATTGATAATTAATTATATGTATAGACATGATCACTGTATGATAATATATGATATTGTGATTGATATAATGATGTGATGGTATATGAGATTTATGGTTTGTGAGTTCTACGGGTTTATGGTGGCCTTATGTCTGCCCTTGCCCTAGGACCGTCGCACCAC
>CANXYC010062841.1:0-21795 GCA_948193065.1 Aleurites moluccanus
ATAATGAGTAAAGATAATGAGTAAAGTTAATGAAATGAGATACAGTATTATACTGTGATATCATATGTGGTTTGGCTTATTCGTTATCCATTTTATTCCCAAGTTATTGATATATATAGTTCTGTTAATTATTCTATTGTACAGTTATTGAACCTACAGGCCAAGTATGGCATTTCTTGATATCTTGAAATTTCAGTATTTATTCTGTATTCTGGATTCACTGAGTATATCTTTATACTCACCCCCCTTTAGTGGTTTATTTTTCAGGTTAGCGGAAAAGGCGCGAGTTCCATTGGCATTCTTCTTCGCCTTGGAAGTTTAGAATATAAATGTAATCTTATAATTTCAAAGTATTGTAAATAAAGTTTGTAGTTAAATTTCCATGGTACTGTATTTAGTTGGCATGTATTTATTAGGTATGTTTGTTGCATTGAGTTTATATATAAAGTGTTTGGCTTGGAGTATAAGTTATTAATTATATATAGTTGATCATAATTGAGATTATGTTGAATATTGAATTATTGTTGAGTTTGAGAAATTGTGGAGATCCAGAGGGATCTGTTTATTTGAGTTGGATGAGATTGCTTATAGAAGTGTATATAAGATGATTTTAGCCAGGGCATGCTCCTTAAATAGAGGAGATGCTGCCCGATTTTGCTTGTATTGGTTAAGCTATATTAAGCTTAATTGTTTATGCATGCCATATAGTTTTATTGATGGGTTCTTCGTGGTATTGGTAGCATAAGCATCACCGGTACCCTAGGACCGTCATGGCTCTTAAGTTGGGCTGTGATAGGCTCACTCAAAAATAGGTGAAGTTTGTATGGACAGATGACTGTGAATGAAGCTTTCATAGGCTTAAGACTTATCTCACGACTGCACCTATCCTAGCTTTACAATCTGGTGAGAGCGGATATACTTTATATTGTGATGCTTCTAAAGTGGTGCTTGGATATGTGTTGATACAGAATGGAAAGGTAATAGCTTATGCTTCGAGGCAGTTGAGGAAGCATAAGATGAATTACCCAGCTCATGATATAGAGATGGCAGTTATGGTTTTTGCATTAAAGATATAGAGACACTATTTATACAGAGAGAAGTGTGAGATCTTTATTGACCATAAAAGTCTGAAGTACATCTTCCAGCAAAAGAATTTGAACCTTAGGCAAAGGCAATAGATGGAGTTGCTTAAGGATTATGATTGTGATATATTGTATCACCTTAGAAGAGCGAATGTGGTAGCATATGCTTTGAGTAGGAAGTCTATAGGAAGTGTAGCTCACATTCAAGTTCATAGAAGGTCAATGATCAAAGAGTTGCATGGATTGCATGATTTGGGGATTTGATTTGGCTTATCAGATACAAGAGTGCTTTTGGCACATTTTCAAGTTAAGCCACTTCTCATTGATCATATCATAGAAGCACGTGATAGAGATCCTAGATTGGTTAAGCTTAAGGGTGATATGGAAACTGAGAAAGATTCAGGATTTGTTGTTGTGGATGGTGTTGTAAAGCATGGTGACCATTTATGTGTTCCCGACGTGGATGGATTGAGAGAGTCGATATTGAGGGAGGCACATCATGCTACTTATAATGTGCATCCAGGTACAACTAAGATGTATCATGCATTAAAGGATTGTACTAGTGGAGTGGAATGAAGAATGATGTAGCAAAGTTTGTGGCAAGATGTTTGACTTGCCAGCAAGTGAAGATTAAACACCAGAAGCCTTCTAGATTACTTCAACAGTTATCATTGCTAGAATGGAAATGAGAGAGAGTGACTATAGATTTTGTGGTTGGATTGCCAAAGACTTCAAGAGGCCATGATTCAATATAGGTTATTGTTGATAGATTGACTAAGTCAACACACTTTTTGCCAGTCAAGACGACTTATACGGCTTCTCAGTATACACATATATGTTGATGAGATTGTCAGGCTTCATAGAGTTCCAGTTTCGATCATATCGGATAAAGGCACTCAGTTTACATCGAGATTTTGGAAGAAACTTCAAGAATCGTTGGGCACTCACTTAGACTTTAGAGGTAATTGGGACAAGTATTTGCCTTTGATTGAGTTTGGCTACAAAAACAACTACCATTCGACCATTCAGATGGCACCCTATGAGGCTTTGTATGGTAGGAAGTGTAGATCTCCTTTGTCTTGGAATGAAATGGGTGAGAAAAGCATTGAAGGTCTTGAGTTAGTTAAGTTTACAGCAGAGAAAGTGCCTATCATTAAGGAGAGGTTGAAGACGACTTATCATTAAGGAGAGGTTGAAGACGGCTTTCAGTCGCCACAAGAGCTATGCCGATCCAAAGAGAAAGGATGTTCACTTTTCCATTGGAGACATGGTCTTCTTAAAGGTCTCGCCAATGAAAGGAGTCCTAAGATTTGGCAAGAAGGGTAAGTTATCTCCGAGATACACTGGGCCATTTGAGATATTAGATAAGGTTGGGGAAGTTTAATATCGGTTAGCATTACCGCTCAATCTTAATAATGTACATCCAATGTATCATATTTCGATGCTTTAAAAGTATATATCCAAACCTTTGTTTGTGCTTCAAGTTCAATCATTGGATCTTGGTCCAGATTTATTTTATGAGAAAGTTCCAATGGCCATTATCGATAGATCAGTTAGGAGACTTCAAAATAAAGAGATTCCAATAGTTAAGATTTTGTGGAAGAACTAAGTCATAGAGGAATGCACTTGGGAGAGTGAGCAGAGCATGAAAGCAAAGTATCTTCATTTGTTTCAAACTTAAGGTAAATTCTTAAAATTCGAGGACTAATTTTTTTTAAATGAGGGAGAAAGTAACACCCAAGATTTCGATTTGCATGACTACATGAGGTTATTAATGGTCTCATGGATATAAATTGTATTGATTGGTTGTTATAGAGTTGTTGCTTTTGCCATAGATATTGTTTAGAGTGTGTTAGTTGATCTTAGAGTTGTTTTGGGGAGTGTTAGAATGGATTTGAGAAGTCATTGCCTTGATGAGGATGAACCTTGATGTTTCAAGGGCGTGAACTCTTATTACGACCTTGAATTTGCCTTGATGTTTCACGGGTGTTAACTCTTATCAAGGCCGTGAATTTACTCTCTGTCTAAATATGAGAAATTGACTTTTTATTTTTCATGGGTGTGAAACTCATTCTTCACAGGCATGAAACTTCGGGCTCTATATATAAAAGTCATTTTCAGATTTTTGAAAACTTGAAACCACTAATTTCTTCTTTTTCTTCTTCTTCTTCTTCTCATTTCTTCCCCATTGCTAAACTAATCTTCCCTATTGCCCTTTGATCACTCAAATAACCATTTTCTTCAAGGATTCTTCATAGGAACAGATTTTAAGGTATCAAATCACTTCAAGGGCTTCTCTTCTCAAGAAATCTCTATTAGGTTTTAAAGGTAAATCCTAGATTTTTGCTTTTATAGTTGTTTATGGATTATAGCATTGTTAGATTAGTTGTTTATAGTTTGTTGGTAGTCTTTTATGAGCATTTATTGCCATTAATTATGGTTCATATGGGAGTTGTGAGATTTAATGGTTTAATTGGTATTAGAAATCATTTTATTGAGTGCTAATAGGTATAGAATCCTAGAATTCTTTGTATAATGGCTCTGGGGAAGGAAACCCTAATTGACTTTTTTTTGGGAATTTGTTGTTTTAGGCTTGGTGAACCCAATAACCTAAGGATTGTTGATTGTGGTGATAGTTGAGCTATTTGCTTTGGATTTGAGGTAAGTTATTGGATAAATTATTCTTTGTTATAAAATCTACACTTGTTAATATTGTTCTTGAATAAAGTTTAATTATTGTTCTTGGACTAAATTTCATATTAAATATTATTATTTTGATATTGTAATATCATTGGGCATTATGTCATCATTGAAATGTATTACCTTTGAATGACCATTTGTGTCATATGCAATTATTGAAAACCTATTGAATATTATTAATGATATTGATAATGTAAGGTCTTTAGACCTACCCATTGTTCCTGGTATCGATTATATGGCTATTGACAATTTAGAACGCCTTTCCAATGAGGGAGAAATCATTGAATTGTGTGCACTAGTGACCTAACTGATAAGGTCAAATTGTATCGATGGCTTTACCTAAGAAAGGCCTATCGGCCCTGGGACATATGTTCTGATCAAGCATACATATGGTTTGAGATCATAGTATCTCGATGGATGGATGGTATGGATATGATGGTTGTTCTATTATCACATTGATGGGTGCCATTTCTTTATAGGCACGAAAATATATATCATTAAATGTATTCTTATTGTTCATAAATCATTGCTACTATTATATATATATATATATATATATATAGCTCGATGGATGGATGGTATGGATATGATGGTTGTTCTATTATCACATTGATGGGTGCCATTTCTTTATAGGCACGTAAATATATATCATTAAATGTATTCTTATTGTTCATAAATCATTGCTACTATTGTTATATATATATATATATATATATATATATATATATATATATATATATATATATATATAATTTGATCTATTATTTAATCAATCAATGTAAAACCCTAAGTATAATTGTATCTCCATAAGTTATTGAGTTTTTGACTCATTCTCTTTCTATTATGGATTTCAGGTACTAGAGAACCTGTTGATAGGATATAGACAGAGCTTCTTGATTATTTTTCTCTCTCCAAGAAGCTAATGTATTGACTTGATAATTATATGATATTTTATATTATTTTTGGAATATTAATCGTAGTAGCTCCGTAGATTGAATTTTGTTAGGATTGAGATATGATTGAGCTTATTGGAAATCCTTATTCCATATTGATGATTATATTTTGTCTTTTGATCAATAAGGAACAAGTGATATTTTATTAATTGATTATCTATCTATTGAAGTATATTGCATGGTTATAGAATATTATTGATGATTGTTGATCCAAGTTTGGGTTCTATGAATTTTTGATGACTTTAAACCTATCCTTTCCCTAGGACCATCACACTTTTAGTTTTGGGGTGTGACATATTAACCTTGGTCAAGACTAGTTCAAGTTGCTACTTTTATAGGTAGTATGAGATTGTCCAATTAATTTAAGGACCTTAGAGGCTGAATTGGACAAAGTGTAAAACATAAAAAGTGTTTATTTATATATTATCTATTGTCAGTACATCAGTTTTTCTATTGGATATGCAAGTTTGGATATATAGTTATGGAAATAAAGTATGTCCGGATGGCATTGGCAGTCAGACAGATTCTATTTTAAAAATTCATCATAAATTTTGTAGTGTGTATTTTGAGCTAAATTTAATATGTTTTAGCCTTATATGTTTAGTTTAAGTGAAAAAAATAATTGAAGTGATTGGATATCTATAGCTCAAGATATATTCAGTTTAAGCTACACTGTCAAGTAAATCTTCTCTAGGTGAACAGTAATCATTCCCTATATATAGCTGCTACTCCATTTCTGCCATATTTTTGTTGCTGTTTTTCTCCATTTCATCATCTTAAACTGCCACATCCCCTACTTTAGGAGATATGACGGTCCTAGGTTATAGGAAAGCGTAAGGCACCCTAAACCTGTAAAACACCTATATATAAATTTTTCGGAAAAAGGGCAAGGTTTCCTTTGTATTTTCTACTTTATTCCCGGGGCCTACTTGTCCCTCCCTTCAACATAAATCAAATATGCAGAAAACAACACTCCCAAAGGTTCTCCTTATACCCTCTACTCTATTTTAACAATTCAATATACAATGCATTTCAATAATTATCAATACAACGCCCACATTTTCATATAGGTAACTTAAATTAAGATCTCATATTTTAGTATATTGGAATTAATTGTACAACTATTACTTTTCTTTAAACAAAAATCAAGAAGCTTCTACTGAGTTCAATACCAAAAGCTGAGGCTATACATAAATAAGTGTGGTTCACAGCAGAGGAAGATTGTAGTTGGAACCACGTTTATCTATCGATCTCCTAAAAAGAAAAACAACAACTAAAAGAGGTGAGACAAAATTCAATGAATAACATATTTATATAACTTTACTTGTGAGGCCTGATTCTCAAAAGGAAGGTTTAAAAATAACAATATATCAAAAAATTCAGTTCTCATAAAGGAATACAATAAAGTGAACTAGCCATTGCAATTTTACAAAATAAACATATCAAAGTAATAAGTGATTTGATAAATATGAATATAATGAATAAATAATCAAGTTGGGGAATATTGAATATAAATTTCAAGGTTATACGACATCAATGAATCAATGTTTTAGTAATTGTTAGTAATAACTACTGATAAATCTGGCAGAGACTATAGTCTAGTAGCATGGTTGTTAATAAAGTCATACGATTGATCATATCGGATGGCTATGATCTTTTCCCTCTCCTAGCTGGGGATGGCGATGTAACCTAGTGCACAAGTCCGTTGATATTATAACTATTCCATCGGATGAGTAGTTCCATTATTGTTAACATTTAAATTTCACATACAATGAATAATAACTTATAATTGATTTCAATGGTTATTCAGTAGGTATATAGTATACAAGGAATGTCAATATTAATTATATTAAATATGTAACAAAACAGAAAAAAGTTAATGAATCAATTAAATGGATAACTGAATAAAAAATGAATAATGTACAACTAAGATTCCTTGCCGTCAATAAACAATGTGGTAGTATTCATAACAAATTAATTTGAGTTCAAATACAAGTAAGAGAATACATATATGTTACTCACCTCCAAAATACAAAACGAAGAAGTGACTTCTTCTTCTAGTAAAGAAAAAATGAGTGATCGAACTCCTCACTCTACTCTTCCTTTTATTTCCTTCTTGAAACTATATCACAAATGGAATATATTTTAGCACTAAACTAACACTCAATTACACAGTTCTAAAGTTAATTTTGAAAAACTCTTTGATTCTTAACTTTTGATTTTGGGCAGCTCTGCTTATTTTATTCATATCTCAAGTTATATAGATCTAATTATTTTAATTATTTTTCCTATTTAAACTATACATTTTAGGTTCTAACATTTCTGAAAATCAGATTTTTTTAAATTCTATACAATTTATAGTGGAATTTTGAAAATAGACTTAAAATCTATAATCTCTCCTGCAATTTATACCTGAATACTCCTCACTATTTTGCATATAACTCACTGTGTAGATATCCAATTTATATTCTAATTTCAAGAGATTTTAATCAAGACATAGAAAAAGATTTTTTATGTTTTGAATTTTCCCTAAATCATAATATAAGGTCCTCGAAATTGTAAAACTTAGTAGGGTTTTTCAGCACAAACCCCAACCCGAGTCAGCCTCACTTAGAGACCTATATCTCTCAACAAAGAAATAATTTGATAAAACTTTCTAAAGGAAAATAACATAGACGAGAAATCTACAACTTTCATGCTTTAAGAATCTTCAAATTCCAAATCTAAAGGCACGAAAACTCAGTCTTAATATTCTATCAAGTCATAGGAAATTCAGAAGTTTCAAGGATTAGCTTCTAATTTAACTTCCTTTCACCAATTAAACATATAAATTATCAATTAAACTCATTAAATTGAATTATAGAGTTAGATGAGAATATTACCTCTTGAAGTCTTGGATAAAATTTTCCTTAAATCTCCAACAATTTTGAAGAAGATAAGCTTTGAAGATGAAGTTATGAAAAATTAATGAAGATGGAGAGGTGATTTGAATAAGGAATAAATTGAGCAAAATTTTGAAAAATTTTTATGGTGAGATTTTTGCCAAGAGAAGAGGAAGAAGAAGATGGTGAAAATTTTCTCTAATTATGTTTATTTATAATAATTAATATCCAATTAAAATTTTTAGGAAAATAAAATTTAAGAAAAAGAAAAAGGAAATAAATTTAACACATTTTATGTCTAAATCAATTTCGATAAAATTTAACAAATTAATTTTGGTGGAGAAAACTCCACTTGGCTGGCCACCTTGCTCCATTTATTTATTTATTTTTTTAATTATTGGTCAAAGTTTGACTCAATCTTTTTCAAATTATAAAATTATCATTTTCTTCTTCTTATTCTTCTATCTCATTTACTTCTTTACTTAAGTACATAGAGCTTATCAATTTCACTCAATTCTATTTTTAATTTATCCATTATTCATCCGATTTTAAGTATACGAAGAAAAATTGGATAAAAAAAATACTTTAGAATTTATTAAAAAATTGAACACCGAAAGGTGTTCAAACTTAGGCTTTTCTTTTAAGTTTTTTAATTGATTTAACTACTTAGTACTCTTTCGAATTTCATTTAATCGTCTAATTATTTTTTTTCCATGTTACTAATCTACCCAACTTAGGTTAAACTTAATTAATTTTAAGCAATACACCTTCTAGAATTTATGAAAAATCACCTATCGATACTCACTTCCCTTAACTAGGTTGTAATCATTTTAAATTTTCAATTAGGGTTATTACATTCTACCCCTCTTGTAATAAATTCATCCTCGAATTTAAAAATATACTTACCCTATATAGAAAATAATTGAGGGTACTTCTATCACATGTCTGATTCAGTTTTCTAGGTGCACTCTCCTATACTTTAATTCCTCTATAGCACTTTCACCATTGGAATTTTTTTGTTTATCAACCTCTTTACTTGTCTATACATAATCTGAATAGGAATCTCCTTATACAATAGATCTTCATCCACCTCTATCATTTGTACTGGAGGAACTTGTGATGGATCTAGTATATACTTTCTCAGCATAGAAACATGGAAGACTGGATGTACGTGGCTTAAACTCGAAGGAAAAGCTAAGCGATAGGACACATTTTCAACTCTATCAAACATCTCAAATGGTCCCACATATCTAAGTGATAGCTTCCCCTTTTGCCAAATCTCATAACTCCTTTCATAGGAGAAATTTTGAGAAACAAATGGTCACTAATATAAAAATGTACATCCTTCCTCTTCAGATCTAGGTAGTTTTTCTGTCTATTAAAAGCGGTCTTCATTCTTTCTCTAATAATTGGCACCTTCTCCATTGTCTCTTAGATCAATTCAAGGCCTTCAATTGCCTTCTCTCTTGGTTTAATCCAACAAACTGGTGATCGATACTTTTGGCCATATAGTGCTTCATATGGTGCCATACCAATAATGGAATGGTAACTATTATCATATGCAAACTCCACCAGAGGTAAATACTTATCCCAACTGCCTCTAAAATCTGGAATACATAACCTCAACATGTCTTCCAGTGTTTGGATGATTCTTTTTGTTTGTCCACTTATATGTGGATGAAACACAGTCCTGAAATTAAATCATGTACCCAATGCCTCCTGAAATTTCTGCTAGAATCGAGAAGTGAACTGAGTACCTCTATCCAAAATAATCGATATTGGCACCCTATGCAACCTTACAATCTTGTCAATGTAAAATTGAGCGTACTGAGCTGCTATATAGGTTGTTTTAACTTCTAAGAAATGTGTTGACTTGGTAAGTTGATCCATAATGACCCAAATATAATCAAATCCCTTTACAGTTCGTGGCAAGCAAATAACAAAATCCATAGTCACTTGCTTCCATTTTCCACTATGGTAGTTCAATCTCCTACAATAAACTCAAAGGCTTATGGTGTTCAAATTTTACTTGCTGACAAGCTAAGCAAGTAGCCACATACTTAGCCACATCTTTCTTTAACCCTGGCCACCAATAAGTACTTTTCAATTCATGATACATTTTTGTTGCTCCATGATGAACACTATATAGTGCATGATGAATCTCCTTCATAACTTGCTCCCAGAGTCCATCCACATTAGGTATACACCATCTACTACCCAAGTTCAATACACCATTTTCCATTTTAAAGTCAAAAGACTTCTCAGTTGATTTATCAACCACACACTTCTTCACATCGTCTTTCAATTTCACCAGATACGGGTCTTTGTTCTGTGAGGTTTCAATTTCATTAATTAGGATTGACCTCACTTTAAAATATGCAAACACAGCTTGTGAATCTACGACTTCAAACCAAATTTCTATGTTAAATAACTCTTTCAACTATTTGATCAATGGTCTTCTATCTAAAACTATATGTGATAAACTGCCCATTAACTTTCGGCTTAAAACATCTGCCACTAAATTTACTTTACCAGGGTGATACAATATACGGCAGTCATAATCCTTCACCAATTCAACCCATCGCCGTTGCCATAAATTCAAATCCCTTTATTGAAAGATGTATTGAAGGCTTTTATGGTCGGTGAAGATTTCATAATTTTCTCCAATACAAGTAATTCCTCCAAATTTTTAAAGTAAAGACCACTATTGCCATCTCTAGATCATGTGTCGGATAATTGACTTCATGTTTTTTCAGTTTCCTAGAGGCATAAGCAATCACCTTTCCATACTGCATCAAAACACATCCAAGTTGTAATACCCTAGGAAGCCCCATCTTGTATACATGAATTGATTCTCAGTTTGTGGTTTAAAAGCATTAAAATGATGGGAAATACCTCATCTTATATACATGAATTGATTCTCAGTTTATGGTTTAAAAGCATTGAAATGATGGGAAATAATTTGAGACACAATTAGTGTAATACCCTATAAATTCCTAACTCTCATGCATGAATTAATTCTCAATATATGGTTCATTAGTCTTGAAATGATGGGAAATAATTTTAGAGACACAATTAGAAAGCGAACTTCATACTTTTCCGGAAAGCGGCGGTGTCGGGAACACTGCCGAGAAATTAATAGTCGGGTCAACAGAAGAATTTCTGAAATTGA
Organism: Aleurites moluccanus; assembly: GCA_948193065.1. NCBI lineage: Eukaryota > Viridiplantae > Streptophyta > Magnoliopsida > Malpighiales > Euphorbiaceae > Aleurites > Aleurites moluccanus. The sequence continues at coordinate 10,790 of CANXYC010062841.1, forward strand.
TCTGGGGGTAAAAGATCACCATAATTTATGTGTAATTTTGGTAAAAAGAAAGAAGTGAAAATCATTTAGGAACACTGAAAAAGTAACTAATGGCAAAATGGTAAATATAAGAAACTTTAAGGTGAATAGTGAAAATTGGTCGGTCGGGGTTATAGAATGACTCCGAAACTATTTTTATAAATAAGTATAAATTAAAATAAACCTATTGACTCCCCACTCTGATATCTAAATTCTAACAGAATTGACAGAATAAATTACAGAAGATTTTGGACCAAAGTATGATGGATGAAAGTTCGGGGATTAAGTCGTAATTTTGCCATATGATTTTTCTATATCAACCGACATTTAGAACAAAATGTTATCTTCTTCTTCTTCTTACAAAGAGGCCAAACCATTCCCCCTCCCATTTCCCTTCCATTTCTTCACCAAATTTCATCAAAATTCTTAGAAAACTTCATAGAAAAATAGACTTCCAACTTTGTTCTATCCATCTCTTCCATCAATTTGCTAAAAAGCTTAAAGAATATCAAGGACTAATTGAAGGGTGGTTTCGGGTTCAACACTCCATCAAGGTAAGGGTGTGATTTTCTTAGTTTAATGGTTCATTTAGATGATTTAGGAGTTGAATTTGATAGGTTTATAGTTAACTTGCATCAATTGATGCTATTTGTTAGAAATCCCTAATTTGCTTAGTTATATTGAAGTTGTAAGAAAGGGTTTGATGATTTAATGTTTGATTGTGTTAATTAGTGTTAGAATATATCAATTGGATGTGAATAGATGAATAATTAGTAGTTTGTTTAATGTAGAATTGGAGATTTGACAAAGGTGTGTTATAAGCTTCATTGGTGATTTTGCTTGGAATTGACTTGTTCAAAGTGATTTGAAGCCTTGGGTGAGTCTATAATTCATCAAATAACATGCCTAATTGATTGAATTGATGATTGGAGTCCATCCTTGAAAAATCACTTTTGGCTGAACCATAATGTATTATTCCCCCTTTGAATTTTTGCTTGGTTTTTTCTTGAATTCCCATGCCATTTGATCCCATTTTAATGTTGTTTAATTGTGTTTCTTTAATGACTATACCTTTGACAATGTAGCTTTGTGTTGATTGAATTGGGCAAGTCAAGTTTGCACCTAAACCTAACCAATTGGCTTGCCATTGTATGCCCACCATGTGTTTGATGAAATGCCTAGTTCATTTGCCTTTGGCCTATTGTTTTGTATTTCATAGGCCTACCATTTGAGTGTCAATGTCGCCAGCGACATTAGCATGCCAATTGGCCTACCATTTTCTACCACCGAACCAACTTTTGTTCCATGTCTTTCTTAATTGCCAAACCATGTATCATTGATTGTATGATATCTATAGCATTGTCATTGCTCTTATTGATAATTGAACTGATTTATATTGGAATAATTGATTGATGGATGTCATTGTTGCATAATGGTATCCCTTGTTATATTGACCCTTATATGGCTTGACAGAGCTACCGATCCGACAGGGTAGTGGGGAAATACTGTCGGCGATGTGCACATTGTATTACTGATACCCTAGCTAGGAGGGGTTATGGTCCTGGCCAAAGGGTCTGATCAGCCTTATGCTTACTGATACTGATATGTTAATGGAGACCTATATGGTCCATACGGATTACTGGAGATTGTACGATTTCTTTTCATACAGTCCATCCCTTTATCTGTCTTTCCATATGATACCGAGCCTACATTGTATTTCTTAGCTATTTTGTAACCGATATCGATTTTGTAAACTATAACTGTATTATTGATACATTTACGCCATTATTGCCTACTAATTATTATGGAAGCATGTAGATTCACTGTGTATCATCTATACTCACCTTTTATTTGTTTAACCATTTCAGGAGAGGAGTAGAGTGCAGAATCCTGTCATCTATCATCCGGAGATTTTTGCTGATCAGACTGATGTATATTTCTGATTCTATATTATTATTTTAATGTTCATAATCTAGCTACTCCATAGGGTATATATGGGTTAGCTAGGAAATAAACATATGTATATATTGATGATGATATGTTGAGTTATATGATGATGTATGATATGATATATGACTATTACAGCCAATTGCAAAAATTATAGAATGAACTACAGAATCACAGAATATATGGTAATTAACTAAAATGGATATATATATATATATATATATATTGTGCATGTGATACTAGGTTCTATGGGTGCCGGTCGCTATTGGCATCTCCCATATCCTAGGACCGTCGCGATCCGAAAAATCGAGTCGTGACAGAGGTGGTATCAGAGCATATAGGTTACAGACAGTAGAATATAGGTTACAAATGAATAGTACCCAACTTATAGAGGAATAGTGACTAAGTACATAATGGGGTAGAATTAAGTATACCATGGAGCATAGGATTTTCTTTGTCGTCCTTTGCTGTTATCGTCTGTCATATGTTATTATTCTGCATTTCTGTCATTTTTTGAGACTATTTTCGTTGTTCCTGACATATTACAGAGATGTCTGATGACGATGACAGAGATACCAGGGAGGCAGAGGTTGCCTCCAATGAGTCATTGGTTAAAGAGATTGTTGTATCAGAGGGTCCATCTTAATCCTGACGAATTTCAGAGGATTCTAAGAGAGGCGATGACCCCTGGAGAGTGGAGATGATGTGGGGTTTATTGGAATTACGGAGAGAGATGGCTGAGATGAGACAGGAGCAACAGCAGGTACCACCACCACTTGCTCCAGCAGTAATGCCTCCACCTGTAGTACCAGAGGCAGTTCCAGTGGCATTGGCTCCTGTGCAGTCAGTTGGGGCTCAGAAGGAGCTAGCTGTACAGGGAGGCCGAGCAGTGATTGATGAGGGTGGAGTATCGATGTTTAGCTTTCTGAAGCTAAACTTGCCTAAGTTTAGAGGAGATAGAGGTACTGATCCAGTTGATTTCTTGGAGGAGGTGGAGAAGGTAGTGAGGAGACTACTATGTTCAGAGTTGAGAGCAGTTGAGCTGGTTGGGTTGTTACTTAAGGGTAAGGCATGGACCTGGTTCTCAAGGATGATGGAGCCTAGGTTTTATGGTGAGCAGCCACCTACATGGGCAAAGTTTAAAGAGGGTCTTATAGACGAGTTCATTATTGAGGGGGTGAAGACCTGAAACCTTATCAGATTTGAGCAGCTTGAGCAGGGGGACAGATCTGTGGAGGAGTATGTGGAGGAGTTTATTCGGTTGAGTAGATATGCTACTCATATTGTACCTACAGAGGCTTATTTGATTAGTAGGTTTCAGAGGGGTCTTCAAGCTACACTACATAATGCATTACTGGCTACAGAGTTCACTTCATTGACTGCAGTGATTGACAAAGCTACACAGATGGAGGAGAAAAACAAGACTGTAAGGGCCAAGAGGGACCAAAAGAGAAAAGGGGATCTAGGATCACAGATTTGGAGGGGCGAGAGCAGCTCCCATACTAGGCAGGTAGAGCCAATACCTTAGTTGGATCAGAGATCTACAGCTAGTAATCAGAGGAGGAGACTACAGAGAAGGGGACCTCCAGCAGTTCGGTCAGCACCTGCTTACTCTTAGGGTGATATTCGAGAGTTTCGAGTTAACCTGATTTCTGTTATCCAGGCCAAGAGGATGATTGGGAAAGGATGTTCAGCCTATTTGGCACATGTAGTGGATGTATAAAGATCTTCTGTACAGTTGGATCAGATACCAGTTGTTCAGGAGGTTTCTGATGTGTTTCCTGAGGAGTTACCAGGATTGCCCCCTGATAGGGAGATAGAGTTTGAGATTGAAGTGTTTGCAGGCACAGACCCTATATCTATTCCACCATACAGAATGGCTCCAGCTGAACTGAAGGAATTAAAGATACAGTTACATGAGCAATTAGATAGAGAGTTTATTAGACCAAGTAGTTCTCCTTGGGGTGCACCAGTACTGGTTATGAGGAAGAAAGATTGCACTTTGAGGATGTCTATAGACTACAAACAGCTGAACAAAGTCACAGTGAAGAATAAGTATTCGTTGCCTCGGATAGATGATTTATTTGATCAGCTGCAGGGGGCTAGCCATTTTTCGAAGATAGATCTGAGGTCTGGGTATCATCAGCTGAAGATTAAGCAGAGTGATATACCTAAGACTGCTTTCAGGACTCGGTATGGCCATTATGAGTTTTTGGTGTTGCCATTCAGGTTAACCAATGCACCTGCTGCTTTCATGGATCTTATGAATAAAGTGTTCAGGTCATATTTGGATAAGTTTGTCATTGTATTCATTGATGACATACTTATTTATTCCAGAAGTAAGTAGGAGCAGTTGAGGATCGTTTTGCAGACAATTCAGGAGCATCGGTTGTATGTAAGCTATCTAAGTGCCAGTTCTAGTTAACCGAAGTGTGCTTTCTTGGGCATGTGATATGCAAGGATAGGATTAAGGTGGATCCTCAGAAGATTGAGGCGGTTGATAATTGGCCACAGCCTATCAGTGTTTCAGAGGTTCGCAGTTTTTTGGGTATGGCTGGATATTATAGGAGGTTTGTGAAGGATTTCTCTCGGATTGCCACTCTATTGACTGGATTGATGAGGAAACAAGAGCGATATGTCTGAACGGATGAGTGTGACTGTAGCTTCCAGACTTTGAAGCATTGCCTCACTAGTACTCCAGTGTTGGCATTACCAGTAGAGGGGGAGAAATTTATAGTGTATTGTAATGCTTCACAGATTGGTCTGGGTTATGTATTGATGCAGATGGGTAGGGTAATTGCTTATGCTTCTCGCCAGTTAAAGAAGTATGAAGCAAATTATCTGACTCATGATCTGGAGATGGCAGCGGTGATATTTGCCTTGAAGATTTGGAGACATTACTTGTATGGATTGAAATGTGAGATATATATCGATCATAAGAGTTTACGGTATATATTTCAGCAAAAGGATCTGAATCTTAGGCAGTGCAAATGGGTAGAGCTTCTTAAGGATTATGACTGCGAGATTCTTTATCACCCAAGGAAGGCCAATATAGTGGCTGATGCATTCAGCAGGAAATCGATGGGCAGCTTAGCTCATATTGTGATTGGTAGGAGGCCATTGATTAGAGATATGAGAGAGTTGGCAGATTTGGGAGTAGAGTTGGAGTTGGGATCCCATGATCAGTGAAGTCACTGTTGATTGATGATATTAAGTGGCTCAGGACAGGGATCCTTATATATTGAAGCTCAAGGGAGAGGTACAGAATGGGAGGATGACAGAGTTCACAGTAGAGGATGGGGTATTAAGATGTGAGAAGCATATATATGTATTAGATTTAGATGGGTTATGGGATCGAATTATGAGAGAGGCTACTATTCTGCATACAGTGTACATCCAAAGATTACCAAGATATACCATGATTTGAGAGATGTGTATTGGTGGCCAGAGATAAAATGAGATGTAGCACAGTTTGTTTCTAAATGTTAGCCTGTCAGCAGATTAAGTCCGAGCATCAGAAGCCATCAGGGATACTTCAGGAGATAGAGTTGTCAGAGTGGAAATGGGAATAGGTGACTATAATTAAAGGTTCAAACATCCAATTGCAAAATTCTTGAACCAATTTTACACAAAAACAATAATTTATATTCGGTCCAAGGTCCAATCCAAGAATTGAAATCTAATTCTTAATTAAACATTCCATGCACATCAATTTAATCCATTAAGCATCATTTATACATTCAATTGCTCAATTAAAGCATTAAAGCAATTTCCCCCAATTCATTTCGGTCAAAAAGCAATTTACACAATGGATGATCAATTCTGAATTAAACCATTTTATTCACATCTATTTAACACCATTTACAACATCAATTACAGAATTGGAACAAAGAATCAAATTTCCTCAATTTTTCCTAATTCATTTCGGCCAAAAAGGAGATTACACTATGGATACTCATTTCTCAATCAAACTATTTAATTCAACATTTAAACATTAAACATCCAGAATTTTGGTCTTACCTTAGGGTTTTCTTGAAATGGCCGAATCCCCAACTCACAAAGAACGCCAACTTGAAATTAGAACTTGGTTGAAGAAATGGAGGAGATGGGATGATTAAATCTACCCAAAATCTTGAAAGATATCTTCAAAGCTTCAATTGATTGACAATGGCCGAAACACAACAACAAGGAAGGAGTTTTTCTTCTTCAATGGAGCTCACGGTTTTGGATGGTGGGTTTCAAAGAAATGCAGAAATTTTTGTTTAAAAATAAGAGTTAGTGGGATTTGGCAATATGATCAAGTGCACCCAATCTCACAAAGGCTACTATAAGTCCTATACATGCATCCCTTGGATTGGGATGTACCAAAACATTGCTCCATTGAATCAAGATGAACCAAATTGCCACTAACTCTTCCCTCCAACTCTTTTAATCCAATTGAGTTCTACAAACTTCCAATTAAATTCCTCATATTTATTACTTTTTGCAATCAAGTCCTATTATTTTTGTAACCCAATTTGGCTATTTTATTTTATTTATTTATTTTATTATCCTCAATTTATTTTTCCCAAATAATTAATTAGCAATCAAACACACATATAAACACATCAAATAAATCATATAACATATATAACAATCAATCACATATAAGCACTCCCTAACTCAAACTAGGGTTTAGGTGCTAAGGTTAGGATTTTATGAGGCCTCGCCCGAGCACCGCTTTAAAGAAAAGAGTGGGATGCTCATTTAGGGCAATTTCTCATAGAGGAGACGATTCTAGCGCCTTTTATTTGAAAATAATTTTGATGTTTTGAAGTCGTCACCTTAAGTTATTTTTTATTAGGAAAATTTAAGGTAAAAACCTATTTTGACTCCAATTTTATCCCAAAGGAAAAAAGTGCACTAGTCTTTGAAACCAAAGAGGATTCGGAGACTAGATTTTCGGTTGAACTTGGCTTTTAATTTTAACCTTGATTTAAAATAATTTTCATGAGCAATTAAAGAATGACATATAAGATGCATGAGTAAATAAATAAATGCATGAATAATTGAAATATAGGCAAATAAGTAAAATAACCAAAGAAAGCAATAAAAGTAAATTATTACACTTCAAGATCTCAAATTATGGGATATCAACTCTTATCCTTATGGGTTTTAGGTTGATCACACATTCCGCAAAAAATACATTCAATAGAATAAAGCAAATAACCAAAGCAAAATAGATGGTTTTTATCTTTTTTGGATTTGAAGCTTTCATACAGCTTGCCTGCGTATCCCGTTGAATGAAAATCAAAACCCACGCAGTTCTTCCTTCTCGCGAAGGAGTGTTGATTTTATGCCCAATTTATCATATTTTGATTCTTTATTTTAATGCTTTACCAAAATAAAGAAGATGAGTTAGGAGAAGATACTTTTGCCCTAGCTTTTAGGGATGTTGGCGGACAGAGTGCTCTTCCGGACCGAAATTCCACCTTGGATCGGATGAAGTCCGAGGAAATGAATCGAGATGCCTTTTTAGCTCAAGAAAATAAACCAGTAGAGGGACCTTGCTTGAAAAAATATAATTCTGAGGCTCAATACGCCCCTAGTAGCAACTCTTTAATTTTAAAGAGAGCTAAAAAAAAGAGAAAATATCACTTGGAAAGGAAAAAAGACGAAATCTAATAAAAGTAAACGATTTCTTGTCTTCTTTTCCTTGTTTCCGTGAGTCCTTGTGTGTTTTGGAAGGTGGGGGGAGGCTCTCTATTTATAATAGGAGCTTAGGGGGTCGAATCCCATCATTTTTCAATGTGTGATGGGATTTGGAAGAAAACATGTTCAGAACGTCACTGCCGTCGGCAAGAGATAGCATTGCCGCCAGAAGGGGGTGGCGACACCATCAGAGGGCCTTGGTGGCACAGGGTATGAAGGAGGGCGGTGGCAGTGTCAAGGAGCCATGTTGCCGCCCCAAGGCATGGCAGTTGCCACCCAGAGGAGTGGCGACGCCGCCACCCCCCTCTGGCGGCAATGCTATGCCTAGAGGGTGGCAACTCTGGTTTGACTTCATCCAAAGGCCATTCTTAGCCCGTCTGAGGGCGGGTTTGGTTCCGAGAAGTGCCATTCGGGTTGGCACAAGTTCGAGGGGTGTAAAAAATGAGTGTTCACAGCTGCCCCCATCACGGCTATCCATTTTGAATGACAGACGTGATGTAAGTGAATTGGGTTGTTCCTGTCTATTTGGAACAAAGGAATGCTCAACATGGTTGCTTTTATAGAAAAGAAACCATGTTGATAGTGGACACAGACTGTCATGATAAGGTAAAGATGTCCTAAGGCTATCCTAGAAAGGGTACGAAGGGGTGCCCTTAAGGCTGCCCCTAAAAAAGTAAAAAAAAATATCCTAAAGCTACCTTTAGGATGGTCTAAAAAGCTTCTAAGGCTACCCTTAGAAAAGTCTGATGAGATCCTAAAGCTACCCTTAGGATGGTCCAAAAAGTTCCTAAAGCTATCCTTAGGATGATCTGAAAAGTTCCTAAAGCTGCCCTTAGAATGGTCTGAAAAGCTCCTAAAGCTACCCTTAGGATGGTCTGAAAAGCTTCTAAGGCTACCCTTAGAAAAGTCTGATGAGATCATAAAGCTACCCTTAGGATGGTCCGAAAAGTTCCTAAAGCTACCCTTAGGATGATTTGAAAAGTTCATAAAGCTGCCCTTAGGATGGTCTGAACAGCTCCTAAAGCTACCCTTAGGATGGCCTGAAAAGCTTATAAGGCTACCCTTAGAAAAGTCTGATGAGATCCTAAAGCTACCCTTAGGATGGTCCGAAAAGTTCCTAAAGCCACCCTTAGGATGATCTGAAAAGTTCCTAAAGCTGCCCTTAGGATGGTCTGAAAAGCTCCTAAAGCTACCCCTAGGATGGTCTGAAAAGCTTCTAAGGCTACCCTTAGAAAAGTCTGATGAGATCCTAAAGCTACCCTTATGATGGTCCGAAAAGTTCCTAAAGCTACCCTTAGGATGATCTGAAAAGTTTCTAAAGCTGACGTTAGGATGGTCTGAAAAGCTCATAAAGCTACCATTATGATGGTCTCAAAAGCTCGTAAAGCTACACTCAGGATGGTCCGAAATGGTTGACTTTAGAAAAGGAGAGGCCTAACTCTGCTATAGGTCTCAAAATGAGGGATCCTAACTCTCTGCTAGGGTGATAAGAATGTTGTGCTAAAGATGATATTGGTGCTATGCTAAGTACATAGGATGAATGTTCAAGAGTTTTGGCTTCAAGCATCTTTCAGGGTGAAGTCAGGTGGAAAATAGATTTTTGATTTCAGACATTTTTTCAGAATGAAATCAGATAGAAAATGTATTTTGATTTTCAAACATCCTTCATGAAATTGGATGAAAAAAAATGGATTTTGATTTCGCCAAGAGCTGCTTGGGCTTAAAACGATTTTTGGCTTGCCAAAGACTACTTGGGCTTAAAACGATTTTTGGTTTGCCAAGGGCTACTTGGGCTTAAAACGATTTTTGGTTTGCCAAGGGCTACTTGGGCTTAAAATGATTTTTGGTTTGTCAAGGGCTACTTGGGCTTAAAATGATTTTTGGTTTGCCAAGGGCTGCTTGGGCTTAAAAAAAAAATTTTTTTCAAGTTCAAAATTAAATGAGTGAGACTTTAATGATATGTGACTTATGAACCTTTAAAGGAAATGATTCATGGCTTAAGAGATTTTCCAAATTCTAAGGAAATAATGCAATTTAGGATCCTCTAAATCGGAAAGAATTTAATGAGATGCAATGCCCTAACTCTATGCTAGGCTAAAAGTGAAAACCTAAGCTTTTTAGGCAATCGATTTTTTTCAAAAGAGCAAAACTAATTCTGTTCTAGTTTGGAAAATGCAATTACCCTTAGAGGGTTGAATGAGCTATGATTGACACTAAATGAGACTCTGAATTTGCATGTGCATCCTATTTCTAATGCATGCTTTGACAAATCTAATACCTTGAACTAGTGAAAGGCTGATACGCATTGTAAGGTAACAATTTATGAGGAATGTCAGATTGATGATTGAAATTTTAGTAGGATGCCCTACTTTTTGAAGGCAGGTGACTTGTGGAAAGGGGTGACTTAGTTATTTTGCTGGTCTTTGAGGTTGAGATTAATTGCATTGGGTTTGATCAAATGGTGAGATTTTGGCTGATTTGGTATCATGGATTTGAATAGGGTTTGATCTTGGATCAGAGGGTAAGTTTAAGACTTGATCTTGGATCAAAGGTTAAGACTATGGTTGATCTTGGATCATGTGTTTGAATAGGGTTTGGACTAAGGGCTGCACTTGGGTTCTTATGGAGATGACCCATTTTTGAGGACAGTGATTTGAAGAGATGGCCCACTGTTGAGGAATGATAACTTAGATTATTTTGGTGGTCATTAAAGTTTGAGAGGGAGTTGGCAATTTCTTGGATAGTGACCATGGAGTGGTGAGGTTTTGAAGCCACATTCAGTTTTGACCGAGTATATTGGATTGAGGATGATGCCATGCTCAGTATTGGTTCAAAGATTAACTTGGAAGGCTTAGGTCAGGTTTGCCTTGTCAGAATGGTTTTGGACTCCTAAAGGTCAACTATGTGAGTTAGTCCTGTCAATTTGATTTTGGACACCTAATGGAAGGCTATGTGGATTGGTTTCAATTTGGACCGAAGGATTGGCTTTGAGAGTTGGTTCTTGCCAAAGATGACTTTGTTGAATGAGGTTTATGGAAGATGAATTTGTGGTTGGCTTTGTCTTAGGCTAGAGGCTTTTTCAGATTGGTTTAGACCTTCAAAAAGATAACTTGGTTGCTTAGACTCATGGACCTTGATTCGTAATCCACTTTTAATTCCATACCTGACCCAACTTCAAAAGGGCAATAGGTTTTAAATTTGGTAATGAGGGCTTGGAAATTCAGATGATCCAAAGACCACTTGAGAATTTTGACATTGATGAAGATTAGAGGAATCTGAACCCTTTTTGCTCAAACCATTGAATCATTTCTGCTTTGCCCCTTGAGCTTGGACTTGCTTTTGGGAAATAT
>CANXYC010062925.1:0-22382 GCA_948193065.1 Aleurites moluccanus
GGGTTCAAAACCAACTCTGCCATTACCCACTCAGTTAGAAGTGCAGTTGTATCAGTTCCTCGAAAGATCATTTCCTGAAAACAATAAAATTGTCAGTGTCACTGATAAATCTACACATGACATGAAATATATTTTTGCCTCCTCATTAAGAATAAAGATTTAAATGTTTGTCACATAGATAGACTATTGAGTAACACATAGCAAACATTATTATCTATAACTCTGCTATCCTTTAAAACATTTTAAAATTGAATAAAAAAATAAAACATGAAATAAGATAAATTAATTAACACAAACCCAAAGAATGGCCACCATATCATCCTCTTCAAGTTTCTCTTCCCCATCCAAAGAGAGCAAGACGTCTACGAAATCAGAATTATCATAGACCACCTTAGACTCTCTTCTCAGTTCATGTTCCTGAATAATCTGCTTTACAAGTTTCTTAACACGAGGAACAAGTGCAGTGCAACGTTCTTCAATACGAAAAGGATCATAAAAATAATTTAACCATGGAAGATAATCAGACCAATTAAAAGCGCCCAACAACTCAAATCCTTCCCTAACAAGATCATGCAATTCTCTAACCTCCTCAGAATATTTCATAAGATCGTATCTCTTCCCAAAAACAGTCCCCATTATATTATTAAGAGAAGTATTTTGGAGATGCTTACGGAGAGAAACAACTCCACGAGCAGATATTTCATTACAAATCTCAATCAACATATTTTTGCAATCAAGCTGGCGCCATGGCTCATTAGCTGAAATTCTTTTAGGACAAAACAAATGAGCAGATGATATTCTTCTTAGTAGCCGCCAATACGATCCGTTGGGCGCGAACCCAATGGCCCGGGTAAACAAGAGGCTCTTAGCTGATTGTTTGATGGGTCTATTAGCGAAATGATTAGAGGTTAAAATTTCACGAGCAATTTGAGGATCAGAAGTAACAATGGCAGGTGTTGAACCTAAGCTAAAAGCCATTAGCTGGTTAGCTGCTAAGCTAGAAGCCATGCAAGAAAGAGTACGGTGAGCTAAGCCATGGCTTAAACTGAATAAACTGCCAAAGAAAGGTAGGCCTCTTGGTCCTGGAATTGGGACACTACCCATTTGGTTTCTACCATTTTTCCAGGCAAGACCACCTATAGAAAAAACCCATGTTGAAAGAGTAATAATAAGGAATGATATAAAGATAAGGAACATGAACATTGGATTTAAGAGATTTTGGGTTTGAAATGTAGCTGGGAGTGTAAAAACCCACCAACTCAAGTCCAAAGAAGTTGGAGACATATCCATGGGAGAGAGAACGACAGCAGCGGAGAGTTAGAGAGAGAAGAGATTAATGAGACCGGTGATGAAGGATATAGTAGAGTATGGTTTAAATAGGGTGTGCTCCAAAGGTTTATTTTATTTTAATTTTTTTGAACTGAACAATGAGGTTTAATTTTATAGTATTCAAATTATATGTATAATTATAGAATTTTAAAATAAAAAAGTGAGCAATAACAATAAATTTTAAATTTAATGATATTGAAAATTATTTATGAAAATATAAATTAAAAAAAAAAAAGGTTGAGTTAGTGTGAATCATGATTTTTATCTAAAAAAATTATTCAATATATTTTAATTTTGTTTGAATCTTTTTAAAAAATCACATTTTAGTATAACACATAATGTTTTGTCACAAAAAAATGTGATTTATATGTTTAACATTAAAGACTAAAATTACATTTTACGACAATAGAACTTTAAAATTGATTTTTTCAATTATAAAGTACCAGCTTATTTCAAATTCTATTTTTACAGAATTTACTTTAACAAAATTTACTTTTGCAATTGAATAGCCAACAACTGTTTCCTATATTTATATCAATTAAATCATTTATTTTAATTAACTGTCATAAAATTAATTATGCATTCAATAATTCACTATTTAAAAAATTTAAACAACTCTTATATCGAATATTAAAAGAGTATTTTATTAAATTTATAATTTTAACATAATAAAAAGTAAAAATATAATTATATATATAACGATATTGATGTGAATTAATAAATAATATATTTGATAATTATTAATTAAACTAACATCTAAAATAGTCTAATTTGGGAGGATGAAAAAAAAAAATCTTTTTAGAATAGAAGTAGTAATTACGTATTAATGAGAATAATGACTTATTTCATATATCCAATAAATGAGTAATGAAATATTTTAATTAATATAATTTTTTTATTTTTTTTTATGTCTAATGAAAATATATATTAATATTTTTTATTTAATTTATTTTTATTTCATTAAATTTATATATACACTCAATACAAGTATTTTCACATCATATTAATGCTTTTTATTGCTTTATTAGTTTGTTAGTTAAAGAAAATCAATCAAGTAGGGATGGCAATGGGGTGGGGAATCTCCGTTCTCCGCGGGAATTTGCCTCGAACGGGGTGGAGATTCTCCAATTTGTCTCCCCATGGGGACGGGGATGGGGAATATATTATTCCCGTTAGCGGGGACGGGGCGGGGACGGGAAGTGTATTCCCCACCCTGTGGGGATCCCCATCCCCGTCTCCGTGGAGACCCGTTATTATATTTAGTTAATTATTATATTTATTTAATTATTCCTTATATAAAATTATATTAATTAATAACATATATATATATATAAGGAATAATTTGTTCAATAAATAATTCTTATGAGATTGTTAGAGTTTATTAAAAGCACTTATTAGATTAATTTTATTCAAGTATTCATAATTTAATATATGCTGAATTTTTAATATTTTATTAAAAATATTACTGAATATTTTTGATGTATTAAAATATTTATATTTTAATTATGTTTGGTTGATATTTTATGTGTTTGAATTTATTAATATTTTCTAAATAAATTTTTTTTATATTTTTAGTTATTATTTATGAATTTTATAAATATAAATAAATTTAGTAATATAAAATTTAAGCGGGGAACGGGAATCCCCCACGGAGATGAGGATGGAGACTAAATTATCCCCGTATATGAAACGAGAATGGGGATGGGGATTTTCTGCTAAGGAGGGGGTGGAGATGGGGATGGTTCCCCTTCCCCGCCCCGTCCCGCCCCATTGCCATCCCTAATGTATCTCTCTTGACAACTCGTTGTCCATCTTTTAAAGGAAGAATAAGGTCAATGAGAAACTCACTATGACTTGGGATCTTCTCACTTTACTAACCTGTTGACTTCGAAAAACTAACTGTATTATGTGAAGTATAAGAATGAATGAAATGGTGATGCATATTGCTTAGTATTATTAGTCCAAACAAACCTTTACTAGCACATCACAACAAACAGGATGGATAATAGTAGGTGAAACCACTTAGTTTAGATATATTATAATATAACACATCAATGTCATTTATCCAAACCGATATTTAATTCAGTAAGACTCTAGAACTTGGACATTACAAATTGTTGAATGCTATCAACCAAACATAAAAGTGATAAATTATATGATGTAATCATTATTTTAATTAAAATTTCTAGTTAAAATGATAAATTAATTAAATCAAGACATGTAGTAGTTTTTTAGAAAATAAATAAACTGCAATCATCCATAATTAGAGAGAAAAATAATTTTTTAAAAATTAACTGATTTGTAATTTTTTTTTTAATTTTTAAAATTTTTTTGCATATTTTAATTTAATTGATTTGTCATTTCAATTAAAAATTATAGTTGAAATCATGGTTATATTATATAATTTCTCAATAAAAGTAATAATTTATAAGGAGAGAAGGAGAGATATTAATAATAAAACAAAATGGATATAAAAAAATTACCATTCTCCAAGCTTTCAGTTTCATTCCCAGCGCTACAGATGGCTCTTCCATCACCTAATGAGTTTCTCACTTTACTGCAATGGCTATCAAGTTTCGGGTTGAAGGGATTATTATGTATTTTTGTACAGTAGTTTCTCATAGGACACATTTTAAAATTTAAAAATTTTTATAAAAATTTTTAAAAATTATAATTTGATAGTGTTTGATATAATGAATCCAATGATTTTTTTTTCTTTTTTATTAAATAAAAATCAAATTGATAACAAAAAATATATTATAAATTTCATGTATCATTAATTTTTATTTCTGTTGAATGACGAAACGATATATCATAAAGAGCTGTGTAAATTGGAGTAAGTGGCTGATTCAATCGATTTAATTAGAAATTGAATAAAAAATCGATAATATGATGATCCGATCATAATATATTCAAATTTAAAAAAAAAATAACTATTTTTTCATATTATTAAGCATCGAATCCCCTGACATCAAAGAATTAAGGCTTAATCTCCAATTGTTTAAGCTAAATGTTTATTATTATATTTATACTAATTTGATACACAGTATTATATTTTGGGGTGTTTGGGAAGTTTGAAAAATCCTACAGTGAAATATGATTTTAAATTAATTAGGTGTTTGCAAATTAATGCCAAAATCATTTTTGAAAGAATTTTACTTTCAAATATGATTTTTTTTTTTAAGTTATCATGAGCAGTTTATTTTAAAATTCATTTTGACATTTGGATTGTTAAAAATCTATATTATATCTATAATAAACTCAATTTTAATCTTAATTTTAAAATTAATTGGAAATTTTTTATTTTAACTTTAAATTATTTTGAGAGATATTTTCTGATAATTATATTACATTTAAATTATATTTTATTTTTTTCCTTCAAATTAATTTAGATTTATCTCTTCTTTTATTTAATTCTTTTATATTTAATTTTTCTAACCGAAATCTTTTTATATCTCCGCTTTACGTATTTAAATTATCTTAATTTTATTTCTTTCATCTTAATAATATTTATATAAATAAAAAAAATTAATAATAACAGTTCCCTTATAAAATATATATTACTAATTTAATTATTTTATGGTACAACATCCGGTTGAACATTTTAATAAGTGACCCTATGCTCTTCACTGAAATTCAAAAGCCGGGCGAGATTTAAAAAGCATGGTAGCGGGTCTGGCCCAGTTATTTCCAATATATTTTATAAGGCCTAAGCCGGTCTAGCCCAATCTTTCCTGCTTACAATATTGCTCGAGCTTTAGTTTGGGCCCCAAAATTTCAAAATCCCCACCACGTCAATGCTTTATGATAATTTTTAGTATTCTTTTCATTTTCTTTTCATATTAAACGTAGTAATTTGCGTTGAAAGGGAAAGAGTTCGACCATTTCCTTACTATTTTATAAATATTTCAACATTTTCACTCATAATTCTTTACAAAAATTTCAATATTTTCATTCACTACTAACTCACTTATCAATATTTTTCATGGTTTCATATTCGGTTTAATTTTAAAATCAATAAAAAAAAAATTACAAATCAGAAATGTAATTAGGATTAACTAATCAAATTAAAATTAAATTAAAAATAATTAAATTAATATTATATTATATAAAAAATAAAAATTTCACTGTATAAACTCACTTATATTGGCAGCATTTCCGTAGCATTGTGGATTTTATAAGCATTAAATATTCATTATAAAAAGTCCTCAATATTCAAGAACAATCATATTTTTTTTTAACTATAGATATCTCCACCCGTTTTACAGTAGATAGAATTATTTATATTTCTAAACTCGTGACTGTTTTTCCAATAATCATCATTTTATATCAATTATGTAGTTGCAATTTTTTATTTTAAATATTCTCTCCATCCGAAAATATAAGTATATTTTTATTTTCATAAAAATTAAAAAGAGTATTTAATTTAGTTAAAATACTCATTTATTTAATACTCGCTCTGTCTTAAAAAAATAATTTTTTTTTTTTCGTCTCAAAATATTGTCGACCTTCCTTTTTTAGATGTTAGTTTAATAGATAATTGTCAAATATATCATTTATTAATTCACAACATTATCATCCATATATATAATTACATTTTTATTTTATCTATATTAAAATTATAAATTTAATAAGATAATCTTTTAATATTTTAATATAAGAATTCTTTAAATTTAAATCTCACTAATTAAATGGTAGATTATTGAATGTATGATTAATATTACAGGCCAATTAAGGTGAATAGTTTAATTATTGCAAATATTGAAAATAAAAAAAAAATTATTGAGAAATGTATAATATGAGTACTTTAAGTAAATGTATTTTAAGAAAAAGTGATAAAATTAATATAATAAATTGGAAATAACTAAATTTTCTAATTTACGTGTAAAATGAAATAGAATTATCTTTTTAAAACGGATTGAATATTTTTCACTAATAACTCTTCATTTATATTAATAAATAATTATCTTAAAAATAATTATTATTTAATTTTTTAATATTAAATATAAAACTAATAAAATTTCATTATTAATTAATGTGTCAATAACTCAACATTTATATTGTTTGATGAGAATATGAAAATATACATGCATGTTTTAGTTAATAGTCCAATAAAATTAATTAATAGTTTGTTAATAAAAATATATTACATTAATGATATAAAAATATTAAATAATGATATATTAGTAAATTAATAAATTAGCTACGCTTTAAAAAAAAAAAAAAAAGTTACCTATAATTTGAGGCGGATGAAAAAAAAAATATTTTTTCGATATAAGAGTATTAAATAATAATATATTAATAAATTAACTATTTTTTTTAGACGAGAAAAGTGATTTATAATTTGAGACTAATAAAAATATTTTTTTTGTCGAAAGGAGAAAATATGATATATTAATGAAAGTAAGAGATTAACAATTTTTTTATTTTTAATATGATACATTAAATAAGGGAATCTATATGAAATTAAACAATTATTATTATTATTATTATTAAAGTGGAGATATTAATACTTCTCTTTTAATTTTTGACCTTCTCACTAATCCTTTTATTATTGAATTTAGGGTTAATTAAAAAAAAAAGAAAAAAAAAATTCAGCAAAATTACAATTTCCGAACGAATTTTTAATTTTGATAATTCGATACATATATTTTCAATTTTTAGTATTTTTAGCACGAAATCAAAATCCGACAAAGATATATGGTGCCGGAGTTGACATGGCATGCTGACATGATATTTATTATTATTATTTTTGTCACATTAGCATCTGACTAGAAAATAATAAATCAAATCAATCGAAGTGAATCAAATCTGAATCAATTAGTTCGGTTCAATTATTTTTTTTTAAATTTTGGTTTTTTGATTCGATTTGATATTCTTTAAAAATAAACCGAATAAATCAAATCAAATTAAAATATGTCAGTTCAATATGAATAATTTGCTTTTTATTTGGTTTGATTTTTGAAAATCGACCAAATTGTATTTTTAAAAAATAATTTTATAGTTATTTTATTTCAATTCGATTTTGATAGTTTTAGTTCAGTGTTCAAACTGAACTGACCAATTGTTCACTCCTATTTAGCAAGTTATTTCTTTTTGTTCTTTTATTATTTTCTTTTTTTTTTTAATTTTCTGGTCATTCAATACTAATAATATTGATATGTTAAAATTTGATTATTCGGTTATTTAAATAAAATAAATATAAAATTATTAAAAATATATATTTCGGCAGGTTTAGTATATTCGGATTTTTTCTAAGAAAACAAAACCAAATCGAAAAATTAAAATTCAAAAAAAGTAACTCAACCGAACTGAAATTTAAAAAATTTAATCGAACCAGTCGATTTAAATTTGATTCATTTAGTTTGATTCAATTATGTTGGTTCTATTTATAATTTTCTAATCAGATGCTAACATGACAAAAATAATAATAATAAATATCACATCAGTATGCCACATCAACTCTGCTACTGGACATCTGACTGGATTTTAGTTTCATACTAAATTTGTCAAAAATTAAAAGTATATATATCGAATTGCCAAAATTAAAAGTTCGTGCAAAAATTACAATTTCGCGAAAAAATTATTTTTTATTTTTGTAATTAACCCTTGAATTTAACTATAATATTTTATTACATTATTTAACTAATAATTTTCATTTCCTTTTATATTTCATTATTAGGGTTAATTACTATTTCTCTCTTAAAATAACTCAATACACTAATTTCTCTATGACCTTTTAAAAATATACTAGCTCCTCCTGACGAATATTATCACACCCCAACTCTAGTGGTGCGACGGTCCTAAGGCAAGGGTAGGCTTAAGGCCACCATAAACCCGTAGAACTCCCATATCCTGGATCTTATACATATTTATATCAAATATAACATCATACTATATTATATTCATAATCCATATAAGCATAATTCATATCTTTCTTTTTATATCATCTCATAAATTTTCTCTTGTTTATTACTGATCAAAAGATGCATCCCACATCATTAAGAAACAAGAGTAACCCAATAAATCATACATCAAAATATTATCATCCCCAATGACTAACTACGGAACTCTAGAGTATACTCCCAATACATATTGTGTCATAATACTATTCAATGAATATACAAAATCATATCCCAAAATAATTACAATGAAGGCTTCTTGGAATAATGAGTTAAGAAGCTGGATATTCTCTACTAGCTCTCTCACGAGCCACCTTATCACCTGAAATCCACAGAAGAGGAGTGAGTCTTCAACTCAGTAAAATATGAACATACAATAAGAAAGAAATACATACATATACATATATATAAAAATCGAAAGAAATAACAATTTCAAGAACATGGGTACAAATCAGAAAGTGGTTAGGCTTACAAGAACAGAGTGCTCACAATTGAATAGCACTATCAAATATCATGGTAGAACTACAGAGTGCATCGATAGCCATGCTACCTATCAAAACAGAGCGTATCAGTAGTCCTTGATACCTTATCGCAAACGTATGCTTGGCCAGGCATACGCCTAGAGCTCGTGGTCCCCTTTTGGTGGAACACTGGTACAATAACCCTACCAGCTAGGTTTCCAAAGTGTACAATGGACCAATGAATTTACTCTCATTGGGAAGAGCGTTCTATCTATAGGGTCATATGGTTTCATCTCACAAGACCATATTGGTCACAAGACCACCAACAAATATCATAATTTCAATCAATTTTAACAAGTAATAAACAAGTGGGAATCATATGAACTTGATCCAAGAAAATTGATCAAGTCACTTACAATTTATATATATACATATACATGTTAATTTCATGAATAAATGGAAAATCTCAGTTTTTAGGATATTATAGGATTTTCAATTAATAATCCGGTAATATCATGTCAAGCATACAAGAATCATATGGGTTAACATTTATAATACTTGGTCATATTATCTCAAAGAAGCAATGACAAATGCAATATTCATACTTATCTCTTACAATTATCCTTGAATTCCTTTTAGCAATTGGCTCAATACAATTCTCCTCAAATTCCTTAATTTCTTTCTCCTAAGAAATTTCTCCAAATATACAAAATTAGGGTTTTCCTAAATCAATAATATTCAACATGATTTCTAAATATTTAACCATCTTAGAGTTTCCATTCTTAATTCCCATCATCAATTTAATTCATCTCTTAAAAAAAATCTGCATTTAATTCGGATTTACTGTTCACTCTACTGTTCATGACAGTCCATTAATTCTGATTCCTCCAACATTAATTACAATGTATAACCTTAAAATTCTTGTAATAAATTTCTATACACCCATAATTAATTATTCTAACTGACAGACTTAATTAATCTAAAAGAATATGAAATTTGAAGAAATTTACTTTATTTCTCCAAAAACTAACTTCCTGAAATATTCTGCTTAAATCTGATAATTTCTGCCTTGAAATATGCTAATCTAGAGTTCTAATGCATTAATTTCAAGTATTAATGCCTTAGACAAGAAATGAAATTGATATGAGAAGAATAGAAGAAGAACGAAGAAAGAAGAAAGAAAAATCATGCAGAAAATGCTACTAGACGCTGGGGTTAAATAGGCCACTACCTAAAATCCTGCTCGCCAGTTCGCTATTCCTAGCTCGCACTTCTGCTATGGAAATGCTACCTCGCAAAAGCTACTTCGCTAATCCAGCTCGCATATGTCACCTCGCATATGCTGCCTCGCTAAACTCTCCTCGCGAACTCTTCCTCGCATATGCCGCCTCGCACATGCTGCCTCGGCAATGCCTCTTTGCATAATGCCATCTCGCCTATTCCTCTTCGCCATACGTTACTCGTGAACTGCCACTTCGCACATTCCCTCTTCGTTAAACCTCTTCGCAAAATACCTCTTTGCCAAATACCTCTTCGCGAACTCCCTCTTCGCGAACTTTCTCTTCGCATACTCCTTCCTCTTCACGAACTTCCTCTTCACGAACTCCCTCTTTGCGAACTTCCTCTTCGCATAATGCTCTTCGTATATGCCTCTTTGCCAATTGCCACCTTGGCAATCTCTCTTCGCCACTTCGCTAGCTCACTTTGCCGGCTCGCAAATGCCACCTCGCATTTGCCGGCTCGCTAACACCAATACTCTGCTGAGTTAAAACCTTTTTTGGACAACTTACACTTAACTAGCTCACAAATGAGCTACAAATATCCAAACTTCCTGATTCTTTTTGCCACTTAAAACAGACATACAGAGGCTCAACATATCCAAGATTCAAATCAACAAGACAACTACACATACTATGGTGACTCTCTAAAATTCACCCAGACTTACTGCCCCATAATTCATCCGAACAGGTCTGATAATTTTCACTTTTCACTGAGATATACTTATCCAAAATTTTTGAAATTTTACAGTCAATAACACAACACACAAAGAAACATTTTTTATGTTTACACCTTTGGCTCAAACTGTCTCAGTCATTCCCAGAAATTCCAGATAGACACAGACTTCCTGCAGAAATACTAAACCAGACAAGTCCTGCTCAAAGAGACATAACTCCTCACATACACAGAATTTTATCAAACCATTTTACAGAATTGAAGATGAAACATAAATCCACAACTTTTATGTTTTGCACTTTATCAAATTTTTTCTTTAAGATCAAGCATTTAACCTCACAAAATCCTACAATCCAGAAATTTCTGGATTCCTCAAATATTCTCATACTTAATTAATTTAAATTCATCAAATACACAATAAATAAAATACAACAAAATGACAAATATTACAAATATCCTGTTATACTAGTACATCATTCTGTCTAATTTTACCATTAGTCAAACCTAAAATAATTAATAAGGACTGTAAAAAGATATAAATGTCTTTACCCTTTATTTTTAATTAATTACATTCTATTTTTGCTTTAAAAAAATATTTTTTAGTATTAAAAAATTTATTTTCATATTTTTTGACAAATTTGAAAATAAAAAATAAATAAAAATATTTTTTAAAAAATATTTTTTATTTTTTATTTTAAAAAATAATTTAAGAAGAAATTAAATTATTTCTTCTTCAATTTTTTAATATAAATAAAAAATTCATTTTCATATTTTTGATAAATTTGAAAATAAAAATTAAAAATATTTTTTTTAAAAAATATTTTTTATTTTTTATTTGTTATTTTTTAAAAAATAAAATAAAAATTATTTATTTTATTTTCAAAGTTGTCAAAAAATAAAAAAATATATTTTTTAACCCTAAAAAATTTTTTAAAGCAAAAATAATATATAATTAATTAAAAATAAAGGACAATGACATTTTTGTATTTTTACTGTCATTATTGACCATTTTAGAGTTGATTAACAGTAAAATTTGATGAAAGGGTTTAGTAATATATTGTGACATTCATCAGGGGAGAGTTAATGTATTTTTAAAAAGTCAGAAGAGTTAGTATATTGAATCATTTTATAAGAGAAAATTGTAATTAACCCTTATTATTTTTAATTCACACATATATAAAAAATGTAACACTCAAAAATTTTCTATAATTACACATAAAACCTTAGAACTAGTATAATTGATAAAACCTCAGAACTAGTATAATTGACTTTTTAATATGTAATTAGACAGTTTGAGGTAAAATAACATTTTAATACATAAATTTTAAATTTTATACCTAAATTACATAATTATATATAGAATTTTACCAAATTAATTATAGGACCTAAAATTTATATGACATACAAATTATGGAAAATAGTAGTATCTAAAATAAGTTTTTGTGGTCAAAGTGTAAATAATAAAAATTTTAGAGCCAATTTGTAAATAAAGAAAATTGAGGGGCTAAATTACAAATACCAATATTTTAAAATATCTTATAATTTTAGATAATTCTATATTTGGCCAAAAAATTTGTTCTTCTTCACTTATAGTGGCCGACCCTCTCCTTTCTCATCCCTCCATCATTTTTTTTTCTTCTTCCTCTAAATTTCATCCGTCTAACCTTTACAAAATTCAATATTAATTAATCCTACTTCTAAATTAACACCTAAATACACCATAATCACTAAAAACTTCCATAAAAAAATCCAAGAGTTTCAAAGGGGAGCAAAGTGAGTTTTTGAAGCAACTTGAAGTAAATAAATTCTTATTGATTTCTTTCCATTAGAAATGAAAAAATTGATAATTAAATATGAATATATTAGAGGTGGATATGCGCAATTGTAGAATAAAAGCTAAAGGAAATAGAATTATGTAAAAACCTAACTTTTGAACTAGGTGTATTTAATTCAAACTAAGCTTAGGAATGAGTTATTTGTGTTAATTTAATTCTAAAACATATGAAATTTGGATTGTAGAAGCAAAGGATAAAGGAAAAGGTGATGGTGAGGATGATGGAGAACATATATGCCTATTATAGAAAATAAAACTTTAAGATGATTTTGGTCCAAATAATTATCAAGGTGAGTTATATTTATACTATTTTGCATGAAAATAAGTTTGGTTAATTTTTAAACGCCTTCCCCTTTTTGTCCTTCCTTGGTCGAATGGGTATGCCTATTTCCTTAGATTTATTTTGTTCATTTTTCTATGATATAATCCTAAATTATTCCTTTGTTGTTAATTGAATTAATAGCCTAATATGTTCATTGTTAAATGAGCTTGCTTTGTGATAATTGGCCTAATTTAATTATATTTGTAAACCTTGTTTTAATGAATTTAAAGTTGTGCCCATCACTTTAAATGATTGAATGAAATCAATATCCAATCCACCAAGTGTTTAACCTATTATCTAATGCCATTTGATTTGTTGACTTCAATGATGATAAGTCCTAATTTAACTTAATAACATTGCTATATATTTTCACACAATTATTTGAATACTAGTATTTTGTAAACCAATTAATTAAAGAGTTTATTGATACCTTATTTGATATAACATATTTATATTGATACCATTGATGCTAAATTTGAACTTTAAGTGCCATTAGATCACTTTGTATTAATTACCTGAAAACATGATATGTCACGACCCGTTCTCGGGGCCGCGACGGTCCCGCACCCGTAGAACTCATCATCACATCTATACAATCTCATACTATACATATCAATCTATATCCATATACTCGCATAAGAACTATTCATTCTGTTACTCTGTCATTCATTCTGTTACTTTCTATAATTACCATAATCATATACACACATACATTTATACTAAAAAATATGTCATATACTTATATATACAATATGTCTATACCATTATACAATACCCATTGAGCCTCTAGTACACATATAAAAGATACAGAGTTTAAATTAATTACACTGTCTTTATCAGACTGGAGAATTCCTTGGAGGAATAAAAGTCAGGAATCTGCCTCCTACTCTATACCTGGAGATGGAAAACAGTGAGAGGATGAGTATATATGATACTCAGTGAATCTAATATGCATCGACCAATAACTAGATAATGGAATATCAATAAAATAATAGGCAGATGAGATAAATAAATAAATCTGCTGAAAATCTCTGAATACAAAATCAAGTACAGAATATGACTGTAAGTTAACAATCACATCAATAGAAAGTATATCACATGGATAAGATGGATAATGACAGATATAGAGCCATGAAATGCATAGAATATGGTGAAACACATAATCAATCTCATATCAATAAACATAAGATGGATCAGGTCTTATGACTAGGACTGATAACCCTTCCCAACTAGGGCATAATAATAATACATTATGCACAATGCCGACAGTATGTACTTACTACCCTGTCTGGGCGGCAGCTCTGTCAAATCACATCAGAATCAATAGAAACAAGGAACACATCTATAGATACCATTTCACAATAATGGCATCACTAAGTATCAATAACTCATCATCAATCAATTCAATGAGCAATATAATAATCAATGAAATAACAATAACAATTGATTATATAATGACCAAAGGTTTAGCAACCAACAATGGGATAAAACATAAGTTGGTCATTTACGGATAAAAATTTGACGCAAATGGCATGCCATTGTCGCTGGCGACGATGGCATTCAAATGGTTGGCCTATGGATTTTTGAGCTAGGTATTTTATCGAATACTTTGTGTGCAAGAATGAAATGACATTTTGGCAAGGTTTTGGTGTAACATTGACATTGCCCCAAATATCAAAAATAACATACATTATAGGCATTTCCATAGGCACTATAAACACAACAATAAATAATATTAAATGGATCAAATTGGCTTAGGAAAAACAAGCCAAAATGAAGCAAAATCCAAGGCAATTTTGCCCTACTGTGGTTCGGCCAAACATGGCATTTTGGAGCAAGTTTCAAATTGATATTTTAACACTTTAGGCATGTTATAGGATGCATAAAAGACTCACATAACACTTCAAATTAGCTAGCAAAATTAGTTTGCCACCAATTCCTTCAATTTCCTCAAAGTAGGCAAAATGTGCAATTTTGTTCAATTGAATTTTCTACAACAATTCAACCATAAAATATTTATCAATTAACTTCCAATTAACTTATTCTAAGCTTAATTTATATATACTAACTCAATTTCACAAAGTTAGTTCATACAACTTAGGTTTAGGGTTTGAAAATTGAGAAAAAAATGCTATATGCATCAATTAATGCAATTAAACACATTACCCAATTTAACTAACATCTAATAACCCTAAATCAATCATAAAATCAAACAAAACATCATTTTACCTCAAAATGATGAAATGGCCGAAATCCCCTAGTCCATTGTTTCTTGAATTTTCTTGATTTCCATGGTTACAAATGGTGGAGGATGAAGAATATGAAGTTTGTTTCAAGTTTCCATGGATTTTCCTTAACAAAATTGAAGAAAATCAATGGAAAATGGAAGGAGCAATTTCAGACAATAAGAGAGGAAAAAATGGCAAAAAATTTCTAAGTGTGGCTTATATAGTAAGTCACATTTGGCAAATTTCACTTTGGCCCTTAAATTTTTCTTAAATTGTACTTTTGTCACATTTCCTTTTGTAATTTTTTCTGACGATTCTGTCGGGATTTGGATTTCAAAGTGAATATTCAAACATCTTATTTTTATTTATACTTTATATAGTTTCAGATTCGTTCTGAAACTCAAACACTCCAAATTCTACTATACCCCTGAAGTTTTATTTATTTATGATTTTGTCATCGTTTACTATTTCAGTATTCGTAAACATTTTTCTCCTCTTTTTTTTTACTGTATTTACACATGCATATACATAATCATTTACCCTCTAGTCAGAATCAGAAATTCATCTATCGACCGGACTACTATTTTTACGGCAGCGATATCGACACATACATTTTTCGGAAAAGTTTTCCTTTTTGCTCTAACTGAGTTTCTAAAATTATCTTTAGTCATTTTGATAATTTCAAACCACATACAGAGAACTTAAATCATAAAATCATGGCAAGCTTTTCTAGGGTATTACATTCTACCCTTCTTCAAATAAATTCGTCCTCGAATTTAAAATACACATACCTCAATGTTAGAACAGGAATGGATAATTGTCCTTCATGTCCTGCTCGCTTTCCCATGTGCACTTCTCCATCAACTAATTCCTCCATAGCACTTTAACCATTGGGATTTCTTTGTTTATCAGTTGCCTGACTTATCTATCTATAATTTCCACTGGTAGCTCCTCAAATGACAAGTCTTCATTAACTCCAATATCTTGTACCTCCAATACATGCGATGGATCAGATACATATTTTCTCAGCATAAAAATATAGAATACCGGATGAATATGACTCAAATTTGGTGGAAGAACAAATCTGTAAGCCACATTGCCAATCTTATCAAGTATTTCAAATGGGCCTACAAATCTTTGTGACAGCTTCCCTTTCTTCCCAAATCTCATAACACCTCTCATTGTTGAGATTTTTGGAAAGACATGGTCACCAACTGCAAAATGCACCTCCTTCAGCTTTGGATCAGCATAACTCTTCTATCTGCTGAAAGTGGTCTTCATCCGATCTCTAATAATAGGTACCTTTCCACTGTTTCCTTTATCAATTCTGGTCCCTTTATCTGTTTCTCTCATAGTTCCACCCAACACACTGGAGATCTATATTTCCTACTATATAGTGCTTCATATGAAGCCATTCCAATAGAAGAATGGTAACTGTTGTTGTAGGAAAATTTAATCAGTGGCAAATACTGATCCCAATTACCTTTAAAATCCAGGACACATAATCTCAACATATCCTCCAAAGTCTGGATAGTCATCTTTGACTGTCCATCAGTCTGTAGATGAAAAGTTGTACTGAACCTTAACTGGGTACCCATAGTCTCTTGGAACTTCTGCCAAAATCGTGAAATAAACTGCGTACCCCTATCCGATATGATTATCACTGGCACTCTATGAAGCCATACAATCTTGTCCACATATAACTGTGCATATTGAGTTGCATAGTAAGTAGTTTTCACTTCTAGGAAATGAGCAAACTTTATCAATCGATCTACAATAACCCATATGGAGTCATAACCCCGTGTAGTCCTTAGTAAATGACTACAAAATCCATAGTAATTTGCTTCCATTTCCACTCTAGCAACTCAATCTCCTGAAGCAAGCCAAACAGCTTCTAATGCTTAAACTTAACTTGCTGACAGGCTAAGCATTTAGAAACAAACTAAACCATATCCATCTTCATACCAGACCACCAATACACATCTCTCAGATCATGGTACATCTTGGTAATTCCAGGATGTACACTTTATGATGAATAGTGAGCCTCTCTCATAATCTGATCTCTTATCCTATCAATATCGGGTACACATATCTGCTTCCCACATTTCAATACATCATTCTCTACTGTGAACTCTGTTGCCTTACCATTCAGAACATCACCCTTCAACTTCAATAGATATGGATCTCTATCCTGTGCCACCTTAATGTCATCCTTAATGTCATCAATCAATAGTGGCTTAACCCAAAATTGGGCTATCAGAGCCTGGTTTTGATCCAGGGATCCCAAATCCAACTCTGCACCCATATCAGCTAACTCTTTCATCTCATGAATCAAAAGTCTCCTGACAACCGAGATGTGAGATAGACTGCCCATAGATTTCCATCTCAGTGCATCAGCTACTACATTAGCTTTGTCCGGATGGTAAAAGATCTCACAATTATAATCCTTTAGCAATTCGACCCATTTACGCTGCCAGATATTCAGATCTTTCTGCTGAAATATATACTGCAAACTCTTATGATTAGTATATATCTCACATTTAGATCCATACAAATAATGCCTCCAGATCTTCAGTGCAAACATTACTGCTGCCATCTCTAAGTTATGTGTAGAATAGTTCGCCTCATGCTTCTTTAACTGTCGAGAAGCATAAGCAATCACTCTCTGAAACTTCATCAAAACACATCCCAATCCAATTCGAGAAGCATCACAATACACTGTAAACTTCTCATCCTCTGATGGTAATACTAATACTGGAGCACTTGTGAGGCAAGTTTTCAAAGTTTGAAAACTGCTCTCACATTCATCAGTCCACAAATATCTCTCATGTTTCCGAGTCAACTTAGTCAATGGAGTAGCAATTCTGGAGAAATCCTTCACAAATCACCTGTAGTATCCTGCTATGCCAAGGAAACCACGAATCTCTGAAACACTAAAAGGCTGAGGCTAGTTTGCAATTACTTCAACCTTCTGAGGATCTACCATAATGGCATCCTTACAAATCACGTGACTAAGAAAACACACTTCAGTTAGCTAAAACTGGCATTTAGACAATTTAGCATATAACTGATGCTCTCAAAGTATCTACAGTACAATCCTCAGATGCTCTGAGTGCTCCTCCTCACTTCTGGAATAGATAAGAATGTCATCAATGAACACTATGACAAACTTATCCAAGAAGGGCTTAAATACCCTGTTCATCAGATCCATAAATGCAGCCGGTGCATTAGTCAACTCGAATAGCAACACCAAGAACTCATAATGTCCATATCAGGTCCTGAAAGCAGTTTTGGGTACATCAACCTTCTTGATTCTTAATTGGTGATACCCAGATCTCAAATCAATCTTAGAGAAATGATTGGCACCGTATAACTAATCAAATAGATCATTAATCCGTAGCAACGGATATCTATTCTTCACTGTCAGCTTATTCAGCTGCCTATAATCAATACACATCCTCAGAGAGCCATATTTCTTTTTCACAAACAACACTGGAGCACCCCATGAAGAATTGCTCGGTCTAATAAATCCTTTATCTAATAACTCCTGCAATTGCACCTTTAACTCTTTCAATTCAGCTGGTGCCTTTCTGTATGGAGGAATGGATATCGGATCGGTGTCTGAATACACCTCAATCTCAAACTCTATCTCCCTATCTGGGGGCAATCTTGACAATTCTTCAGGAAAGACATCAAAGAATTCCCGAACTGCTGGTATTTGATCAATATCTATAGAAATCTTCTGCACATCAATCACATGGGTCAGGTATGTTGAAAAACCCTTCCCTATCATCCTTCTAGCTTGGATAGCAAAAACAAAACTGATTCCAAACTCCCATTGATCACCCAAAAATTCAAATTCAGGCTACCCCTCAGGCTAGAATTTAACCCTCTTTCTATAATAATCAATAACTGCTCGATGTGTTGTTATCCAATCCATACCAAGGATCACATCAAACTCTAACACAGGCAGTTCAATCAAATCAGTGCGTAGAATGTTATCATCTATTTCAATCACACAATCATGGTAATAATAATCCACTTCTATACTCTCCCCCATAGGTGTAGCTATCACTAGAGGCATACTCAATAACTGTCTATCTTTATTTAACTTAGGTGCAAACTGAGGTGAAACAAATGAATGTGTAGCACCAGAGTCAAAGAAAGCATTAGCAATCTCATTCTGTATCAAAATAGTACTTGTAACCACATTGCCAAATCTCTGTGCCTCATGAGTGTTCACTGTAAAAACTCATCCCTGTCCTCTGCCTGCTGGGGCCTGACTGCTACTCAGTGCCTGTCCTCTGTCTCTGCCCCTACCAGGAGCCTTTCTAGTAATATTCTGACTCATCTGAACAGTAGGCTGAGAAACTGTAGTAGATGGCTGCTGATCACCCCACAAGGGACATCTGCTGATAAAATGTCTATGCTGCCCACATTTCAGGTAGGCACCTCACTGTCGCCGACACTCCCCTCCATGCTTTATACCACAAAAACCACAAGAAGGTACAATGGGCATCTATGTAGTAAGTCTAGAAGAACCCTGAGAATAAGAAGGTGCAGACTACACTGAAGGTCCTCTACTTTATGTCCCCCTCCTCTAATTGCCAGACGAAGGTCTCTGATCAAACCTGGTCACTAACTCAATCTGTCTAGGCTAAGGGTTGCTCTCCTCCTCCTATTCTGTGATCCGGGTCCTTCCTTCCTCTTTTGATCCCTCTTATCTCTCTCTAACTTGTATTTCTCTTCCATCTGATTATCCTTGTCGATGATAGTAGTCAGAGATGTGAACTCTGTAGCCAGTAGGGCATTATGCAATGAGGCATGTAGACCTCTCATGAACCTGGTAATCAAATCTACCTCAGTAGGAGCAATCTAGCTAGCATATCTACTCAATATGATAAACTCCTTAGCATATTCCTCAACTGACCTACTGCCCTACTCAAGCTGCTCAAACTGTATCAAATTCCTGGTCTTCACCCCTTCTGTCAGGAACTCATCAATCAGTCCCTGTCTGAACTCAGCCCAAGTAGGAGGATGATCACTATACAATCTGGGCTCCATCCATCAAGAAAACCATGTCCAGGCTTTCCTCTTTAGCGATAATCCCACTAGTTCAACTATTCTAATATCAGAACAAGGTAGTCTCCTAACTACCTTCTCAACCAGCTCAAGAAAATCATTCAGCTCATCGCTTCTGTCGCCTCTAAACTCTGGAAGATTTAACTTCAGAAAGCTAAACATAGAAACTCTGCCCTCCTCAATAACTTGGTGGGCTCCCTGCACAACAGGTTCTCTAAGAACCACAGCTGGCTATACAGGAGCAGGAGCAACAGGTACTACAGCAGGTGCAACAGGGGGTGGCACTGCTGCTAGTGTTAGAGGTGGCGGTATATTCTGTTGTTCCCGCCTCAAATCTACTAGTTCCCTACACAAATCCATCATTCCCCTCATCATCTCTATCCTCCAGGGGTCATCACTTCTCTCTGTCTCCTCTGTTGTCCGTTAGGATCTAGACGGTCCCTCGAAAATAGAAAATTCTCTGACCAGGGACTCATTAGAGGCTATTTTTTCCTCTCTGGTATCCGTATCTCTGTCGTCAGACATCTTTGTAAACTGTTAGAAAACAGAACAATATACTCAGTACATTACAGAAGAGCAAAATACTCATACATACTCGAAGAATACAACAAAAGATGATACATGAATTCCTATGCTCCATGGTTTACTTAACTCTACCCATACTGTACTTAGTTACTATTCCTCTGTAACCTAGTTACTTTTAATCTGTAACCTATGCTCTAATATCTATAACCCAGAGCTTTGATACCACTTCTATCATGACCCGCTCTCGGGGCCGCGACGGTCCTAGGGTGCTGGAGATGCCAGAGGCGACCGACACCCGTAGAACCCATCATCACATCTATACAATCTCATACTATACATATCAATCTATAGCCATATACTCACATAAGAACTATTTATTCTGTTACTTTGTCATTCATTCTGTTACTTTCTGTAATTACCATAATCATATACACACATATATTTATACTCCAAAATATATCATACACTTATACATACAATCCGTCTATACCATTATACAATACCCATGGAGCCTTTAGTGCACATATAAAAGATACAGTGTTTAAATTAATTACACTGTCTTTATCAGACTGGAGAATTCCTTGAAGGAATAAAAGCCAGGAATCTACCTCCTACTCTGTACCTGGAGATGAAAAACAGTAAGAGGGTGAGTATATATGATACTCAGTGAATCTAATATACATCGATCAATAACTAAATAATGGAATATCAATAAAACAATAGGCAGATGAGATAAATAAATAAATCTGCTCAAAATCTCTGGATACAGAATCAAGTACAGAATATGACTGTAAGTCAACAATCGCATCAATGGAAAGTATATCACATGGATAAGATGGATAGTGACAAATATAGAGCCATGAAATGCATAGAATACGTGTAAAACACATAATCAATCTCATATCAATAAACATAAGACGGATTAGGTCTTATGACTAGGACTGATAACCCTTCCCAGCTAGGGCATAATAACAATACATTATGCACAATGCCGACAGTATATACTCACTATCCTGTCGGGGTGGCAGTTCTGTCAAATCACATCGGAATCAATAGAAATAAGGAACACATCAATAGATACCATTTCACAATAATGGCATCACTAAGTATCAATAACTCATCATCAATATCACACCCCAACTATAGTGGTGCGGCGGTCTTAGGGCAAGGGTAGGCTTAAGGCCACCATAAACCCGTAGAACTCTCATATCCTGGATCTCATAGACAATTCATATTTACCTTCCATATATTTATCATTCAAACATTTATTTCAAGAGTCATGAAATCATAATTCATATCTTTACTTTTATCATTTCATAATTTCCTCTTGTTCCTTACTGATCAAAAGATATATCCCACATAACTAAGGAACAAGGGTAATCCATAAGGTAAAAATTCATACATCAAAATAATATCATCCCCAATGACCAACTACTAAGCTCTAGAGTATACTTCCATTACATATTGTACCATAATACCATAAAATGAATATACATAATTATATTTCAAAATAATTACAATGGAGCTTCTTGGAAGAATAAGTCAAGAAGCTTGATCTTCTCTACTAGCTCCCTCACGAGCTACACTATCACCTGAAATCCACAAAAGAGGAGTGAGCCTTCAACTCAGTAAGATATGAACATGCAGAATGAAAGAAATACATATACATATATTTTAATTCATAGGAAATATCAAATCCAAGAATAGGGGTATGAATTATCATGTGGTTAGGCTTACAAGAATAGA
>CANXYC010062928.1:0-27365 GCA_948193065.1 Aleurites moluccanus
AGGTCAATAGAAATGGATAACATGTCAATAGACACCATTATGCAATAATGGTATCATCAATATCAATATGATCAATATCTTTCAAATCAAGTATCATATGAATCAATGGCATAGCAGAATACAATATATAAGCAAGGATAACGGTTACGGTAAACAACAAAGGTATCGAACAAAAGTTGGTTCGGTGGTAGAAAACGGTAGGTCAGTTGGCATGCCAACATCATTGATGACAATGGAATTCAATTGGTAGGCCTATGGCATACAAACCAATAGGCCAATGGCAAATGAACTACGTATTTCATCGAACATATGGTGGGCATATAATGGCAAGCCAATAGGTTAGGTTTAGGTGCAAATTTGGCTTACCCAATTCAATCAACACAAAGTCACAATAGCAACCAAAGTATAGGCATCAAGAAACACAATTAAACAACATTAAAACGGGATCAAATTGGCTAAGGAATATCAAAGAAAATCAAGCAAAAACATAAAAAATGAATAGTAAATCATATTCGGCCAAAGTAGGGATTTTAGGGCAAGGTTTAATTCATCAATTCAATCAATTATACAAGTTATTTGATGCAATATAAACTCACCTAAGCCTTCAAATCACTTTGAATAGCTCAATTTCCACTCAATTCCACTAATTGTGCCAAATAGGTTACTTTGAAAGTCACCTTTGTCAAATCTCCAATTCTACATCAATTTATCCATCAATTAGTTATCCATTCACATCCAATTAGCTAATTCTAACATCAATTAACAAAACCTAATACTAATTCAATAAGTCATGTCTTACAACTTCAAAATAGCCAACCAATTTAGGGATTTCTATAAAATTGGATAAACTGGTACAAATTAACTACAAACCTATTCAATTGAACCTAGATAGCACCTAAATAATCAATCAAACCAAACAAAACTCATTCTTACCTAAAATGCTCAAGGTGACCGAATGCTTTCCCTCACTCTTTCCTTGAATTCCTTTGCTCCTCCAAGCAAGCTAATGATGGAAATGAAGAAAGCTTAGTTGATTTATTAGTTTTCCATCAATTTCCTTAAGATTTCTATAATGGAGGGAAGAAAGGAAATGGAGTTCGGCCACAATATGAAGAAGAAGATGATGATGGAAAATGCTAAGAAAATAAATAGAAAAATCTAATTTGGCAAATCACAACTAACTCCCCGAACTTTCGTCCATTACACTTTGGTCCAAAATCTTCTGTAATTTATTCTGTCAATTCTGTCTGGAATTAGATATCAGAGTGTGGAGTCAATAAGCTAATTTTAATTTATACTTATTTATAAATATGGTTCCGAAGTCATTCTGTAACCCCGACCGACCAATTTCTATTATTCACCTTAAACTTCCATTTATTTATAAAAATGTCATTACTTACTTTTTCAGTGTTCCTAAATGATTTTCGCTTCTTTCTTTTTACCAAAATTAAACATAAATTATGGTGATCTTTTACCCCCCAGATCAACTTCAGAAATTCTTTCATTGACCGGACTGCTAATTTCTTAGCAGTGTTCCCGACACCGCCGCTTTTCGGAAAAGTTTCAAGTTCGTTTTCTAATGGTGTCTCTAAAATTATTTCCCACCATTTCAAGACTAATGGACCATATTCTGAGAATTAATTCATGCATGATAGTTATAACTTTCTAGGGTATTATATTCTACCCCCCTAGAAATAAATTCGTCCTTGAATTTAAATAAAATCATACCTCAGTGTTGAAACAGGGATGGATATCTGCTCCTCCTCTCCTGCTCGCTCTCCCATGTGCACTCTTCCATAGACTGGTTCCTCCAAAGCACTTTTACCATCTGGATCTCCTTGTTCCGTAGCTTTCTTACCTGTCGATCTACAATCTCCACTGGAATCTCCTTATAAGACAGATCATCACTGAGATCCACATCATGAACCTCCAAAATGTGCGATGGATCGGACACAAACTTCCGCAGCATAGATATATGGAATACTGGATGTACGTGGCTCATATTGAGTGGAAGAGCCAATCTGTAGGCCACACTACCAATCTTCTCAAGTATCTCAAATGGGCCTATAAATCATGGTGATAGCTTGCCCCTCTTCCCAAATCTCATAACACCCCTCATCGGTGAGACCTTAAGGAAGACATGATCACCAACTAAAAAATGTACATCCTTCCTCTTCGAATCAGCATAACTCTTCTGCCTACTGAAAGTAGTCCTCATCCGCTCTCTGATCATAAGAACCTTCTCCATAGTTTCTCTAATCAACTCTGGTCCCTCTAGCTACTTCTCTCCCTGCTCCACCCAACACATTAGAGATCTGCACTTCCTACCATATAGTGCTTCAAATGGAGCTATACCAATAGAAGAGTGATAATTGTTGTTGTAGGAGAACTCTATCAATGGCAAATAATAATCTCAGTTACCTTTGAAATCCATAACACATAATCTCAACATATCTTCCAAAGTCTAGATCGTCCTCTCCGACTGCCCATCAATTTGCGAATGGAAGGCAGTACTAAACCATAACTGGGTACCCATAGCCCCCTGAAATTTCTGCCAAAATCGAGATGTGAACTGTGTACTCATGTTAGATATATTCACCAAAGGAACTCTATGAAGCCGCATAATCTTATCCACATATAACTGTGGGTACTAAGCTGCCGTATAACTGGTTTTTACCTCCAGAAAATGAGCAGACTTCGTTAATCGATCAACAATCACCCAAATAGAATCATATCCCCTCAAAGTCCTTGGTAAACCAACTATAAAATCCATGGTAACCTGTTCCCATTTCCACTTTGGCAGCTCTATCTCCTGAAGTAGCCCTGATGGCTTCTGATGCTCAAACTTAATCTGCTGACAGGCTAAACATTTAGATACAAACTGAGCTACATCTCTCTACATCCCTAGCCACTAATAAACATCTCTCAAATCATGGTACATCTTGGTTATCCCAGGATGTACACTATATGCAAAATAGTGTGCCTCTCGTATAATCCGATCTTGTAGCCCATCAAAATCTGGTACACAAATATGCCTCCCACATCTCAGTATCCTATCCTCCACTGTGAACTCTGTCATCCTCCCATTCTAAACCTCTCCCTTAAGCTTTAATAGATAAGGATCTCTATCCTGAGCCACTTTTATATCATTTAGCAACAGTGACTTCACCCGAAATTGGACTATCAGAGCCTGGTTCCGATCCTGGGAACCCAAATCCAACTCTACTCCCATATCCGTCAGCTCCCTCATCTCTCGGATCAATGGTCTCCTGCCAATCACAATATGAGCAAGACTACCCATCAATTTCCTGCTCAAAGCATCCACCACTATATTGGCCTTCCCTGGCTGATAAAGAATCTCGCAGTCATAATCCTTCAGAAGCTCTACCCATCTGCGCTGCCTAAGATTCAGATCCTTCTACTGAAATATATCCTGTAGACTCTTATGATCAGTATATATCTCGCATTTCGATCCATACAGGTAATGTCTCCAAATCTTCAAGGCAAAGATCACAGCTGCCATCTCCAAAAAACTGCGCACCTCTGAAACACTGGTAGGCTGGGGCCAATTAGCAACTGCCTCAATCTTCTGAGGATCCACCTTACTCCCATCCTTGCATATAACATGTCCAAGGAAACACACCTTAGTCAACAAGAACTGACACTTAGATAATTTAGCATACAACTGATGCTCCTGAAGTGTCTGTAAAATGATCCTCAAATGCTCCACATGCTCCTCCTCACTCCTGGAATAAATAAGTATGTCATCAATGAATATGATGACAAACTTATCCAAATAAGACCTGAACACCCTATTCATCAGATCTACGAAAGTCGTCGGTGCATTGGTCAACCCGAATAGCAACACTAAGAACTCATAATGCCCATATCGGGTCTTGAAAGTAGTCTTAGGTACATCACCCTTCTTAATCTTCAACCGGTGATACCCATACCTCAGATCAATCTTCAAAAAATGACTGGCACCCTGCAGCTGATCAAACAAGTCATCTATCCATGGCAACGGATACTTGTTCTTCACTGTCACCTTGTTTAGCTGTCTGTAATCGATGCACATTCTCAAGGAGCCATTCTTCTTCTTTACAAACAATACCGGTGTACCCCAAGGAGAACTATTCGGTCTAATGAATTCCCTATACAATAACTCCTGTAACTGCACCGTCAATTCCTTCAATTCAGCTGGTGCCATTCTGTAAGGAGGAATAGATATAGGATCGGTATCTGTATGCACCTCAATCTCAAACTCAATCTCCCTATCCGGGGGGTAATCTTGGCAACTCCTTAGGAAACACATCAAGAAACTCCTGAACCACTAGTATCTAATCCAACTGTATAGAAGACTTCTTCATATCTATCACATGAGCCAAATAGGTTGAACAGCCTTTCCCAATCATCCTCCTAGCCTGGATAGCAGAAACCAGATTAACTCTAAACTCCCATATGTCACCCTAAAACTCAAACTCTGGCTACCCCTTAGGCTGAAACCTGACCTTCTTCTGATAATAATCAATGACTGCCTGATGCCTCGTAAGCCAATCCATACCCAAAATCACATCTAACTCTAACCCTGACAGTTCAATCAAATCGGCACGCACTATGTTATCATCAATTTCAATCACACAGTCAGGATAGAAATAATCCATATCAACACTCTCACCCATCGGGGTAGCAATCACTAAAGGCACATCTAACAATTTCCTTTCCTTATTCAATTTAGGTGCAAAGTGAGGTGACACAAAGGAATGAGTAGCACCATAATCAAATAAGGCATATGCAATCTCATTCTGAATTAGAATAGTACCTATGACCACGTTATCTGATCTCTGTGCCTCCTGGGTATTGACTGCAAATACTCTGCCCTTACCCCTGCTCACTGGGGCCTGACTACCACTGGGAGCTTGTCCTCCCCTTCCTCTACCTCTAGCTGTAACCTCTCTACCCATATTCTGACTAGCCTGAACCACTGGCTGAGAAAC
This sequence comes from Aleurites moluccanus, assembly GCA_948193065.1. Taxonomy (NCBI): domain Eukaryota; kingdom Viridiplantae; phylum Streptophyta; class Magnoliopsida; order Malpighiales; family Euphorbiaceae; genus Aleurites; species Aleurites moluccanus. The sequence continues at coordinate 4,995 of CANXYC010062928.1, forward strand.
CGTGACAGTTGGCTTCTGATCAGCCCTCGCTGGACAAGTGTAAATATAAAGGCCCTGCTGGCCACACCTCAAACATGCACCAGTCTGTCTCCAACACTCCCCTCCATATCTCCTACCACAAAACCCACAAGTAGGAATACTGGGTGCCTGTGTAACCAGCCTCAAAGAACCCTGAGAGTAAGCAGGTGCTGACTGAACCACTGGTTGTCCCCTACTCTGTAATCTCCTCCTCTGACTACTGGCTGGAGATCTCTGCTCAAACCCGGGTACTGGCTCTGCCTGCCTAGGATGGGAGCTGCTCTCCCCCCTCCTAACCTGTGATCCGGGACCCCCTTTTCTCTTCTGTTCCCTCTTAGCTCTCTCAGTCTTGTACTTCTCCTCCATCTATGTGGCCTTGTTAATCATTATGGTTCTCCATATGCCTCGAGAACCACATCCAGGCCTTATCCTTAAGCAACAAACCAACCAAATCTAATGATCTCAACTTTGAACAAGGTAGTCTACTCACTACCTTCTCCACCTCCTCCAAGAAGTCAACTGAATCAGTACCCCTATCTCCCTTGAACTCCGGTAAGTTTAGCTTCAGAAAGCTAAACATCGAAACTCCTCCCTCCTCAATCTCTCTCCGACCTCCCAGTACAGCTGGCTCCCTCTGAGCCCCCATTAGCTACACAAGAGCCGGTGCCACTGGAACTGCCTCGGATACTACAGGTGGAGGTACTACTACAGGAGCAAGTGGTGGAGGTACTTGCTACCTCTCCCGCCTCAAATCTGCTAACTCCCTACGCAACTCCATCATCCCTCTCATCATCTCTACTCTCCAGAGGTCGTCGGCCCTCTCTATATACTCTGTAGTCCGTCGAGATCTGGACAGACCCTCTGAAATAGTAAACTCCCTTACCAGTGACTCATTGGAGGCAACCTTAGCCTCCATGGTATCTATGTCCCTATCCTCAAACATCTCTGTAATATGTCAGGAAAAAGCGATAATAGTCTCAAATAATAGCAGAAACACAGAATAATAACATATAACAGACGATAACAGCAAAGGACGACAAAGGAAATCCTATGCTCCATGGTATACTTCATTTTACCCCATTCTGTACTTAGTCACTATTCCTCTGTAATTTAGTCACTATTCATCTGTAAACTAGATTCACAGTCTGTAAACCTAGTGCTCTGATACCACCTTTGTCACGACCCAGTTTCCTAGACCACGACGGTCCTAGGGCACGAGAGATGCCAATGTCGATCGGCACCCGTAGAGCCCAGTATCACATGCATCAACTATAAACCTCAATATATTATTCATTTTAATTAGTTACCATTGATTCTGTTATTCTGTTATACATTCTATAATCATTCTGCAATTTGCTATAACTATTCAAATTATCATATCATGCATCATCATATACTCAATATATCATTAAGCATCTTATACAATGTTCATCTCCTAGCTAACCCAATACATACCCATGGAGCAGCTAGATAATGAACACCAAAAATAATATATAATATATCAGAAATATACATAAACAGTCTGTAGTAGAAATCCACTGAAGACAGAAGACGGGATTCTGCAACCTACTCCTCTCTTAAAATGGTAAACAAATAAACAGTGAGTATAGATGATACTCAGTGAATCTACATGCATCATCAATGAAATATAGGCTATAACAATGGTATACATATGTTAAGGAATAATGGTATAGTATCAATCTATTAAGTTACAGAATCAATATCAGATGTCAATAGGAATAACAATGGTCATATCCAATCAAGGAATCATATGGTAAGACAGACAGAGGGCCACGAAACACGTAGACTATGTGTAATCACACAATCGATCACATATCACATAAACATAAAACTGATCAGGTCCTATGGCTAGAATCAATAACCCTTCCCAGCTAGGGCATCAACATCAATATGCACATTGCCGACATTATGTACCCACTACCCTATCGGTGAGGCAGCTCTGTCAAACCACATTTAGGTCAATAGAAATGGATAATATGTCAATAGACACCATTATGCAATAATGGTATCTTCAATATCGATATGATCAATATCTTTCAAATCAAGTATCATATGAATCAATGGCATAGCAGAATACAATATATAATCAAGGATAAGGGTTACGGTAAACAACAAAGGTATCGAACAAAAGTTGGTCCAGTAGCAAAAAATGGTAGGTCAATTGGCATGCCAATGTCGCTGGCGACAATGGCATTCAGTTGGTAGGCCTATGGCATACAAACCAATAGGCCAATGGCAAATGAACTAGGCATTTCATCGAACATATGGTGGGCATACAATGGCAAGCCAATAGGTTAGGTTTAGGTGCAAATTTGGCTTGCCCAATTCAACCAACACAAAGTAACAATGGCAACCAAAGTATAGGCATCAAGAAACACAATTAAACAACATTAAAATGGGATCAAATTGACTATGGAATATCAAAAAAAAATCAAGCAAAAACATAGGAAATGAATAGTAAATCATATTCGGCCAAAGTAGGGATTTTAGGGCAAGGTTTAATTCATCAATTCAATCAATTATACAAGTTATTTGATGCAATGTAAACACACATAAGCCTCCAAATCACTTTGAATAGCTCAATTTCCACTCAATTCCACCAATTGTGCCAAATAGGTTACTTTGAAAGTCACCTTTGTCAAATCTCCAATTCTACATCAATTTATCCATCAATTAGTTTTCCATTCACATCCAATTAGCTAATTCTAATATCAATTAACAAAACCTAACACTAATTCAACAAGTCATGTCTTACAACTTCAAAATAGCCAACCAATTTAGGGATTTCTATAAATTTGGATAAATTGGTGCAAATTAACTACAAACCCATTCAATTGAACCTAAATAACACCTAAATAATCAATCAAACCAAACAAAACAAAACTCATTCTTACCTAAATTGCTCAAGGTGGACAAATGCTTTCCCTCACACTTTCCTTGAATTCCTTTGCTCCTCCAAGCAAGCTAATGATGGAAATGAAGAAAGCTTAGTTGATTTATTAGTTTTCCATCAATTTCCTTAAGATTTCTATAAGAAATGAGAAGAATCAAATGGAGGGAAGAAAGGAAATGGAGTTCTGCCACAATATGAAGAAGAAGAAGATGATGGAAAATGCTAAGTAAGAAAATAAATAGAAAAATCTAATTTGGCAAATTACAACTAACTCCCCGAGCTTCCGTCCATTACACTTTAGTCCAAAATCTTCTATAATTTATTCTATCAATTCTGTCTAGAATTAGATATCAGAGTGTGGAGTCAATAAGTTTATTTTAATTTATACTTATTTATAAAAATAATTTTGGAGTCATTCTGTAACCCCGACTGACCAATTTCCACTATTCACCTTAAACTTTCATTTATTTATAAAAATGCCATTACTTACTTTTTCAGTGTTCCTAAATGATTTTTCACGTCTTTCTTTTTGCCAAAATTAAACATAAATTATGGTGATCTTTTATCCCCAGATCAACTTCAGAAATTCTTTCGTTGACTGGACTATTAATTTCTTGGCAGTGTTCCCGACAGTGCCGCTTTCCGAAAAAATTTAAAAGTTCACTTTCTAACTGTATCTCTAAAATTATTTCCCACCATTTTAAGACTAATGGACCACATTCTGAGAATTAATTCATGCATGATAGTTATAACTTTCTAGGGTATTACATTTTGTCTTTATGAAACTTGACCTGGGGGGGACCAATTACAAACTCATTAGACTTAAGATTGTCAATGTGATCCCTACCAACATTGTCAAGTTTCTTATGCCACAACCATGCATCATCACAAATAGAAACCATATAATTAACATTATCATCATGCATGCTACTATTATCAATCATATACACATTGCCAATTCTATAACTGACAAATAAAATTTTCTTATCATTCAAACGCTTCACATAGCATTTCTTAGAAGTAAAAAAAAAATATTTTCGATGTCATATAATTGACTAACACTAATCAAATTATGCTTCAAACCATCAACCGACAATACATATTCAAGAGAAGGTTTATTGGTCTTACCAATTTGCCCAATTCCAATGATTTTATCTTTGCCATTGTCTCCAAAAGTCACCTTCCCTCCTTTCTTCTCTTCCAAATTTGAGAGAAAACTTGCATTGTTGGTCATATGCCTTGAACATCCACTATCCAAATACCGTGATTCTTCTTTTCTTGTGGATTTCAAGCATATTTTCAAATGATGAAAATCATCTAGTTTTAGGTACCCAAATGCTTTTGGGTCCTTGGGGCTTACCATCATTATATCCTAAATGCACATTTCTAATATGATTTTTGAAATTTGAATGACAAATTTCCAACAATAGTGACATCTCAAATAAATTTTATACTTTTATTAAGATTTTGTCCTATGGTGTGGTTTGGAATGATATTAAGGCCTATAACCATAATTTGATTTTGATCTAGAATATACGTTCTTTGATCTTTTAAAATGAGAATCGTACATGACATGCCTATGTACATTTTTTTAGGCCTATCACTCTTAGGTGGAGGCATATAATTAATGTAAGCATATGAGTTTGATGCCTTTACAAATGTAGTCTTAGATGTTGATTGGGCATCCCCTCCACTATAGCCAGGTCCATTCTTAATTGTAGGATACCTTTAGGACTCAAGTATTTTATCCAATTTTTCTTTGCCATTGCAAAGCTTGGAATATGCAAGCATCATGAGAGTTTAACTTGTTTTTCAACAAGGAATTTTCATTTTTTAGCTTATTGCATTCTTGATCCCTAAGGTAAATGACCCTTTTTTTTTAATTCAACATTAGATGCACTCAATTCATTTATTTCATTTTTATAAGCATCACAAGCATCTAAGACTTCAATTGACATTTCTTTCAATTTATCATACTTGTTTTGCAACTTATGATATTTTGAAAGAAATGTATCCATAATTTGCATGGCATCATTATTAGAGTTAAAGTCAGAATTACTAACCTCACTTGAAGATATATCCTCTTTAATTGCCATGAAGCAAATATTGGCTACCTCATCTTTGCTATCTTCCTTCTCTTCATCGAAGTCACTTGAATCATCCTAAGTAGCCGCTAATGCCTTCTTTTTGAAACTTTTCTTGTTCTTCAATCTTGAACAATCCGCTTTTATGTGATCAAATTTGTCACACTCAAAGCATTTCACTTGATTACCTTTGGACTTCTCATGCTTTTCATATCTTTCAAATGGCTTCTTGTTCTTGTTTTTCTTAAGAATAAGATTTCTTATTCTTTTGGTGAGCAAGGCCATGTCTTCATCATCTTCCTCTTCATCACTATCAATTGAAGGAGCCTCCTTAGAAACAATGAGAGTTATCCCTTTATTATTCTCTTCAATTTTGTCTTGAGATAAAGTAATTTCATATGTGAGAAGTTTTCCCAACAACTTATCAGTTGGGAAGGTGCTCAAGTCATTGGCTTCCTCAATTGAAACAACTCTTGTTTCCCAATCTTTCTTGGGTAGAACTCTCAAAATCTTACAATTGATGTCTTCTTTAGAGTAATTCTTCCCAAGCTTTCTCATTTGATTTACAATCACCATTAGATGATTGTACATTTCAGATACCTTCCCATTGGGTAGCATTTAGAAGAGCTCATATTCATGAGTAAGAATTTGAATCTTCTTACCCTTGACTTGATTTGTTCCTTCATGAGTGGTCTCAAGAGTGTCCCAAATTTGCTTTGCCGTAATGCAATGAGAGATTTTGCCATATTTTTCTCTACTCAAAGCACAATAGATAGTATTCATTGCCTTTTAATTCCTCCCATTTGCTTTCTTTTCTGTCGGTGTCCATTCAATTTTTGGTTTGATGACTTCCATATTATCAACGGTTTTTGTAGGAACGGTATAATCCATTTCAACTATATTCCAAAGATCAATGCCATCGCTATCCATGTAGATTTTCATTCTATTTTTCTAATAGGGATAGTCGGTGCCATTGAAGTAAGGTGGTCTCATGGTGGAACCCCCTTCAATAAACTCAGTTGCTTGGTTTTCCATTTGATCTTTAATCCAAGATTGTTAAATCTTTAGAGAGGTGGATTCAAATCTCTGATACCAATTGAAAGTCCCTTGGCAACTAAGAAGGGGGTACATTAGTTGTTTATAAAAATTAACAATAACTAAAAATAATAAAGAGAAGAATAAGAAAAAATTCAACACTAAGAATTTATAGTGGTTTGGCCAAAATAAATTTACGTCCACTCCTCAAGATCACACTTGAGTATTTCACTAACTTTAATCCTTTTCACAAGTTCAAGATCAAACTTTAAAGTATTTTGGCTCACACTAAATCTTATAATGTGTTTTACAAATTGGCTCACACATAACCCTAAAGAATCACAAGAGATGAGAAAGAAATTACCCAATAACTTTTACTTAATTCTCATAAATTAATTACTCTTCAATAACCTTGAAGAATAATTAATTCTCTTTATAATAGAAAACTCAAATATTAAGCTTAAGAACACTTGAATGCTCAAAAGTATGAATTAATGCAATTAGATTAGTTGTTATAACCCTATTAACTTCATACCAACTCATATATATAGCCTTCATCTTAAAAGAGCCATTTGTATGCATTAAATGTACATTTAATGCAGATCTTCGTACTTGAAATAACTATTTTTCTATTAGTTTTTGAAGTGTAGCTGCAGCTACACAAGGAGCAGCGAGTGCTACTAAGTAAGTAGCGAGGGCTACTTAACTTGTAGCAGACGCGACTCTTCCTGGAATCAAGAACTTCATGGCCATGACTTTTCCTGTAGTGGTAGTGAATTTTATAAATAGTAGGTGCTACTTAACATATAGCAGACGCGACACTTCTTTCAATTTCTCCAAAAAGCTTATGTGTCTCTGAGCTCTCTCAGTAGCTAGCGCTACTTCTTGTAGTAGGCGTTAATGCTATGCTCCTTTGACCCTTGAGCTTTTGGACCTTTTGGACTTAAAGCTTGCGACAGTGACATGTTTGTAGCAGCTGCTACTCAACTTTAACTTATGTAGCGACGGGGACTTATGTAGGTAGCAAGCACTATTGAAATCTATTTCCCAGCTTTCAGCGACTGTGTCTTTTGGATCACTTTGTACACAGGCGCTACTTAATAAGTAGCGGGGACTATTTATCTAGTAGCAGTCTCTACATAAACCTCTTCTCAAATTTTGTCTTCATTGAAATTAAGTAGTTAGTGCTACATACCAGCAAACAATAATCTGAAAAAGATGAACCTTGCATAAAATCAAGCAAATAAAATTAGTAATCAAATTAGTTGTTTATACCTATCAAAATGAGCATGTTATAATACTAAAAGTCTAACAGTCATAATGGCATCCACAAAATAACTAGATTCCCATATTAGCGCATAACCATTTGGATGGAGGATCTGATCCATCCATAAGAGCACATACTTCATATCACATCTACCCAACTACCAAAAATTTTAGAACCATACAAATGCCATTTACATAATTTCCATCTTGACATCCATTTCATAAAAGATCTAACAAAATTAAAATATTCCAATCTCCATTTGTGAGGATTGAGTATAACAGTACCATCGCCATTCACCGGTGTAGTGGTAATTAATATTATTGGTCCATTCAAGTTATTTATGGATGGTACCTAGAGCAAAAAGTCCTGTAAGAGCTCTAAAGATGGCACCAGCGACCAATCTAGGAATACAATCGGGAACTCGATTCCTTTTGAATTCCATGATCGGCAAGTAGGTTGAACCGCTGCAAAAGTGGCAAGGATTTGACCAAGATTGATATTAGGTACAGGTGCAGTGATTCACAATATCCATATAGAGGACAAAAGGAAAAAAGAAATTATCAATAAATTCTTAGTCAGCGAATTCAAAGGTGAAAAAGAGGACCTTAGAAATTTTTAAGGGCAAAGAACTAACAAATAATGTCATTTGATATGTTTTATCAGTTTGAAAATAATATTCTTCTGATCTCTCTCTGTTCCTAAAAAATCAAAGTACAGAGCGCTTGCTATTGCGGATATTAATGAGAGAGCTAAGGAATTTTAATGAGAACTCAAAATTGAATCTAGGGATAGAAGGAAAGAACAGAAAAGAGAAGAGGATGATAAAAATAGAGACTGGAGAGATAAAAAAAAATAATGAGTGTTGTTTTTAGAAAGAAGGAGAGAGAGTATGGTAATAACTTTTTATATGAAATCATGACTGTTGATTTGATCTTTCTCTAGTTGTGTAAGTTGAGTGGGCCAAAACTTCTGAATAAAAACACCTTTACTAAATTCAGTAATGGTTTTATTATGATCCATTAAAAATTGGGCCTAGTTATTCATTTTTTAACAATATAAGAATATAATTACGCGTTTTTAAAATATGAGGGGGAATTGCAAGTCGAAATAAAGTTGAAAGAAATAATTACAATTTCTCCCAAAAATTAATATATGAAGTTAAAATTTGTATAAATTATGACCTCTCCAAATATATTGCATATAAAATTGAGATTTGAAGGTCACTTTTGTAAAACAGCTTTGTATGGGAAAAAGTGCGAAAAACTACGGTGAGTTAATTTTTTCTAAAAGGAATTTATGATTTTTTAATAGATATATTTATCTTGAATTTTGTGGATTTTTATAATTATATTTATTTTGTGTTAGTTTTATCCTAATTATAAATTTTAGTTGAATTCTATTTTAAACTATAATTATTAAAAAAATTATTAATTAAAAATCCAAAAATCAAATACATCATTAAACTTATATTATTATATTATCCATTTAGATTTTAAATCTTGATTGAAGTTAACTAAATTCGTTAACTATATAAATTTGATTAATTAAACTATTAATTTGAATATTAGTAGTTTACTAAATTTATAAAATTTAAAAATTTAATTAATTTTATTAAAATTTAAAAATTAAATTTATAATATGATATAATAATTTTTAAGATCAGTTTTTCATTTTTCCTCAAAATTATTATGAAATTATTATTATTATTATTTTCAATTTAACTCTAAGTTAAAATTGTAATTAAGTTTCAAAATTAAGATATAATTAATACAAAATAATGAATATGGTATAATTATAAAAACACACAAGTTCAAAATAAATTTATCAATTAAGCCTATTTTTTCAAACACTTAAATTCATTGGCAAACTCAAGATTTAGGGAGACGAATACTAAATTTAGTGGTAAACTCAGGATTTAAATATAGGGAGACGTATATCTTTTGAAAAAAACAATCAAAGTTATAAATAAAATTAGAAAATTAGAAAGTTAGAAGGTAAAAAATAAAAATATTTATGAATAATATTAATAAAAATATGTATTATGAAAAATTTCAAAAGTTTAAGTAGCTAATAAATATTTTTAGAATATATTTTAAGAATCAACATAATATGTAATTTATAAAAAAATAAACATAAAATTTTGAGATCTAAAATTAAAAAAAATTTATGTGCAACATAATATATATAATTAATTTTTTTAAAAAAAAATTGGGGTTGGCAGATAGGTTTGTTATTACTTAAATTCTTATATTTTGTTTTATTAGAGATTTAAGTACTAAATTCATTAATATTCTTAATATTTGATCATTTTAAGAAATTTTTTTTATCTGGAATGAAATTTAACCAAATATTGTGAAATTTTAAATTTACTTAATTTTATTAATTATAAAAATAAAATTTTTAAAAATAAAAATGAAAATAAATTTTTAAAAATTAAAAAAAAATCTTAAATCTCATACTCCACAAACACAAAAAATTTCTATATTTCTTACTAAAATAAACTAATTCATAAATCTTATAAAATCTTCAATGTAAGAGTTGTATTCCATAATTGTTGGTGAATATTTCAAATTTGATCTTATGGATGATAATAGTGGCATATATATGTTAAATTAAAGATTTCTTTTTTTTTTCTTTTCTTTTTTTTTTTTGGAATTTAAGGTTTTGTTTTCAGTTTCCTAAAATGTTTAATATTAACATTTAATATGAATGAAATTTGAGAATTATATTTTAAAATTTTTAAACTTTTTTTTCATTTTTAACTTAAATATATTTTAAATTAATTAAAATTAAAATTAATTTTTAAAGTATGTTCTATAATATTTGGTGAAAATTTAAATTTTAAAGAAAAATATTTTCTTAATTTATATTGTATTAGCAAATTTGAGACGTAAATATCTAACAAAAATTCATAGATTCCATTTAAGAAAAGCGTTAAATCATAGAATAATTTTTTGTATTTTCCCCTTCATATTATTATGAGGTCGAAATTGGCGTTTAATGCAAAACTAAGCTTCGTGAGTCGTGACTTCTAATTTCTCCTAGCAAAAGTCTTTAATTGGGTCTAGAGTGTGTAATTTAATCATATGAATTTATCCAGAATTTTGTGTATTTTTTAGTTATAACTTATTCTTTATTTTGTATCAATTTGAGCATAATTTTAAAATTTAATTATAATTCTATTCTGAATAATTATTAGAAATTTTTTTATTAATTTAAAGGCAAAAATATCAAATTAATCATTAAACTTATTATACCATATTTTCAATTTAAATTTATTTTTTTTTAAATTAGTTCAACTCTTTAATTATATAAATTTGATTAATTAAATTAATAATTTAATTATTAGTAATTTACTAAATTCATAAAGTTAAAAAATCTAATTAATTTTTCTCCAAATTTAAAAATTAAACTGATATTATAATATAATAAATTTTAAGGTCACTTTCATTTTTCCCTTTAAATTATTTTGAAAAACTCATTATTATTATTTTCAATTTAATTGTAGGATAAAATTGTAATTAAGTTTTTAAATTAAGGTAAAATTGACATAAAATAAATAATATGGTATAATTGCAAGGCCATACAAATTTAGAGTAAATTTATTTATTAAGCCTAATTATAAAATTTTTCATCTTTATTCATTTATTTTTCATGTTTTTATACAAATTTTAATGAAAATACCCAAGTTGTGGCCTCAATTTTTCGCAAATGCCCAATGTGAATCACAAAAAAATGTGTTCAATTAATCATTTATGTTTATTTTTTATTCAATTTAGAGCTTGTCTGTTAATTATATCAATGAACATCAATAAATTTTAGGTAAAATAAAATTATGGGACTCACTTTGTATTTTTAAATAATAAAAATATTAAAATAAAAAATATATTTTAAAATAATAAAATATTAAAATAAAAAATAAAACAAAATTTGTTTCTTGAAGGTTGACCGCCAAAGCTACACCCACTACAAGTTGCCCATACAAAATGCCAAAATCCTTCTCCATAACTCAATCTTATAATTTTAAATACACAATTTAAATGAATATCAATAAACAATGTTATAAAGAGAAAAATTGGATCCACTATCTCCAAGAGCACCAATCCCCACCTGAAGAATGGTTCATCCTTTCTCTAGTCCGTTTAAACAGCCTCAAATTAAAATTGAAATTGAAGGAAGAATTTTAAATGGATGTTTGATAAAAAAAATTTGATTTGGTGGTTAATTTTTTAGTTTCTAATAACTATATTAAAATTATTTGATTAATAACCGTTGTTAGCTGTAAGGTCTCGCCTAAGTACCAAAATGCTCTTTTAAAGCAGTTTTCCACGCATTAAAGACAGTTTTTTTTTTTATATTTGCAAATTATCTCTTTAATATTTTATTATGAAAATTTGATTTCAAAACATAATCAAAAGATAAAATCACTAGACTTTCAAATTAAAATTAAGTTCGAGAACTAGGTTTTTGATTTTAAGTAACTTTTATTTTGATTTTCTATTTAACAATCGATTTATGAAATAAAATGTCATTAATAAGTTATAAGAATAATAATTATAAGATGCATAAATGAAGCATAATAAAACAAGTAATATAAACATAACATTAAAGTATAGAATAGAGAGTAAAATAGGTTTAACTATATCAAAAACTCAAAACATGGGATGTTAACTCTAACTCTTATAGAAATTTTAGATTAATCACACATTTCCCAAAATACAATATACAAGATTGGAAAAAAAAAAAATTTAGTGTTTTCGGATTTGAAATTATGAAACAGTTTGTCTGTATATCCTTTTGAATAGGAAGAAAAAATCCACGCAATTCTCCCTTTTTGAAGGGGGATTAGCTAGTATTTCAGGTAAAGTTTGATTTTATCTTATTAATTAATACTTTACTAATTAATTTTAAGGTTAGAACACGATACCTTATTTTGAGACTCGGGCGAATGACGTCTTAGGATTCATCCGGATCGAAGTTTCAATTTTGCTTAGGTAACAAAATTAGTCCAAAAGTTTGATTATTGTCTAATTTTGATTACCGAGTTGAATTTGTTTAGTTAAATTAACACAACAGTGATGCTAGATTGACTTAAAGAGAGATCAAATCTAGATCTTCATTTCATCCAACTCAAAAAGAGTTGAAGAAATCGATTCGAAATCAAAGAGAGATGAACAATTTATGATAAAGAAAGCTGAATAAAGGGGGAGAAGAGAGAGCCAACTAAGAAAAACTCTACCTAGTTGTTCTGGTATATTTTGTGAAGTGAATTGAGACTTGAATTTATAGGAAAAAGATTGGGGGTCAATTTGATTGAAATTTGATGTGGAATTCACGGTCTGCGTTTGGAGGCACCTGAGCTGAGCATTGGCGGTAGAGGAGCAGGATTTTAGTGGCAGAAGAGCAAGCCACTGGCGGCAGGGCTTGCCTTTAGTGGCGGCGCCACCAAGTGCTAGTGGCTGCCATCACCAAGGCATGCAGCTGCCTCCAATGGTAAGGCTTGTTGCCACCAAGCTCATTCTGATCCTTATTCGGTCCGATTCAAAGTGGTTTGACCTCCGATTAACCCTGATCAATTTAGCACGGTCTGATTTGTCTGCATTCAGAGTTATCTTTAATCTTAAGTCAATTATCAATCAGTCTATCATGGCCCGAGTATGTTTGGTGTGCAAAATCATGTGTTTACTGCTACCCTCATCACTTTTATCCAAGTCTGAAGGGTAAAGGTGATGGTAGTGAACCGAGTGAATTTCTTCTGCTTGAAATGAGACATATGCATTCTGATTGCATTCTAGAGTGTCTATTGATGTGTCGATCTGTCTTGACAAATTTGAGTTTTTTCTGATTTTTCAATATTTTTCTGTTTATGGTATTTTTTGAATTACGAAAGCATCCCTTATCTGATTTTGGTAAATGATAGCTCTAAAAATAGAGAAAAATCATATAGTTCTGATGGCATTGACGACGCTGCATTCTGAGTTGAAATGGATTTGATATCTCGATTCCATACTTTTTTGGGCTACAAAAGAATATGATGATCATTATGGAGATTCTCAAAAGGGGTATAAATAGGGGGTTCACCCTCCCATTCTCTTCATCTTTATTCATTTTCGTCAATTTTCTTTTCTCTCTAAAGCTTATCCATCTAGATTTTCTCTCAACTTTTAGTCATAGATTCTGAAGCTGAGTCTGCTCCAACTAGGGGTTACCGAAGCTACGTGGCTCCACAGGAGAATGATAATCCAGAGGATCTACTACAAGATCCTGAGGAGCACATATCTTAGGATGACAAGATTGAGGTATTTTTCTTTCTTCTGCTTTTTCTTTTCTGCATTGTGCTTCTTTTATTCATTTATTTCTTTTTCCACTTTCTTCTTCTAATTCATGATCATTAGGAATAGAAGAGGTAGATCGAACCTTGCCTATATAGCAAATAACATAGGTACTGGTATATTGAGAAATTTGATTGTGTCAATTAGGTTTGTGTCATTCCTGGGACTTATACCCCCTCCTGAGAGTAACATTACCTTGATAAATGTATTGGTTGAGCAGTGGTGGGATACCACTAATACCTTCTATTTTTCATACAATGAGCTGACTATAACCCTATGGATTTTTGCATGCTTACTAGGCAATGATTCGGATCTTGCCCACTCGAGACCTACCCCGACTGGCGAGTTTTCTTTTCTTCTGAGGACATGGTGAGATTGATAGGACAAGATCCTTCTCATACCCAGAGTACTATCACACACACCTGGTTGCAAGCTCGTTTAAGAGACATGGAGTCTTTTAGTTGAGAGCTTTTAGCTGTTGAGCATGTTGCTCACCTTATGATGATGATGTTAGTAGGTTGCACCTTTGCTCACACCCGTCAGGATACTATTGATCTGAATATCCTTCCCAACTTATTGGATTTGTCGCAGCTTAAGACACATTATTATGCTGGAGCTGTTCTGAGCACCATGTATAAAGAGATGACTAATTTGTCCCCATAAGCACTCACTTCTTTTGGAAGGACATTCTTCATTTGGGAGGTACATTTTTTGTTTTTTGCCTTTTCCATATTTCTACTTGTTATGACTATCTGCTTGTCTGACTTTGTTGCCACTTTTTAGCTCTAGAATTATGAGTATTTTCTCACACTTTCTCCTACGTTGGATGTTCCCCAGCTTGATGCATTCCCTGCTAGTATCAGATGGAACAGGGAACATAGGATGGGACAACCCAGGCATGACTTTTGCACTGTTAGGGCATTCCTTGGCAATCTGGATCTTTCCCAGGTATTTTCTACTTTTTTTTTTCTTCTTTAAATTCTAATATGAAATACTAACTATGACTTACTTGTGCAGAGGCAAACAACCTCTTTTACGACCAGGATAGAGCTGATGTCGTCTATGTTAAATAACTATTTTGTTATGTCATTTTTTTGGTTGTTGCTTCACTCTTTGTTGTATAAACTGTACCATTTGGGAGAGAGAGACAAAGTACATATATTGGAAGAGTGGCCCACCCCCAAACATCCTCCAGTTGATATGCAATGGGATTCTGACATCCATATTGTAGATGATTCCTATGCTGGTTCACCCATAGTTTTGTTCCTTGATCTTGAGATTCCTTATTCAGAGTTCTGCTAGACCCGTCTGATTAGCCGTGTTGGGGATCTATGCAGAATTTTTGCTCGTTCTGTTGGACCTTCTACTCAACCTGACATTCCTCCAGAGGGTACTAGTGCATGAGCATCTACTATGGCTCCTCCAGCAGCCAGAGATTTGAGTTATAATGCAGAAAACAGAGATGAGGTTGCCTTCAACTCCTTTCAAGAGATTACTAAGGAGATTCCTTATATTGGAGGTGATGGTTAGATGAGGATTTATCATGTTCTGGATACAGTTCATGTCACGATTCGCTTTTGGGCCGCGACGGTCCTAGGGTGAGGGAGATGCCAAAGGCGATTGACACCCGTAGAACCCATCATCACATCTATACAATCACATACTATACATATCAAACTATAGTCATATACTCACATAAGCACTATTGTCACGACCCACTTTTGGGCCGCGACGGTCCTAGGGCACGGGTAGACTGAAGGTCACCGGAAACCCGTAGAACCCATTAAACAATCCATTCATCAATCATTCAATCAATATTAATTTATTAATCAATACTTATATCCCATTTATTTCTTATAAATTTTACAGAAAATTTGTCAGAGTTTCCTTTGTAATTTTAATACTATTCCAGACCCAAAACCTGGTCTTTCATAAATTACACAGCTTACACTAAAATTATTTTTACACTCCCAATAATTTGCCAGCCTTATACCCTCAACTTTAGAGTTCAACAGTCATACATAGTACTTCTAAATCTTTTTCAAAACATGAAAATTTCATTTTATTATTTACCTCTGTCACTGTCTTTATTACTTTCTTATCATTGACATTTTCAATCATTATGCATTACACATCATATTTTGAATGTCACTGTAATATTAATTATTACACTATTTATACATCACTATAATACTCAATCATCTAATTATGCACAGTATCATGGAGCTCTAAGAATTATCACTAATGACCTTTAACAAATACAATTCTACCTCGATGTACTTGACGTCCCAAGTCGGAAAAGAAATTGACTTGGAATCAGCTTTCTCTAACACATTCCTGTAAAAATTATAAACCACTAATTTGGTGAGTATAAAAATACTCAGTGAGCAAGCTGTCACGACCCAACCTGGGAGTCGCGACGATCCTAGGGTATGGGTATTTCTTAAGCTACCAGTACCACGAAGAACCCAATTATCTGTATGATATGGCAAGCACTTCATATAATCAACCCAAATATAGCTTAATATTTCTATTGAAATTTTGACAACATCTCTTCTAATATATAACTATACCCCACTGTAGAAAATGCAAACAACACTTCCAATATCACTTTATCAATATCCATCTCAACCTCCAATATCAACTCAACATATATATGTATATCAAACTATACACATCCATAGCATAGTTATATGAAAAGTTATAAGATATACAAGCAGACACATATACGACTTTACTTAGATTACAGTACCATGGAATCTCTAATAATATACAAAGATTTACATATACTGATTAAGACTTGAGTATTACATGATATAAGTAGCAAAATTCCAAGGCGAGGATAGATAGTGCCAATAGAATTCGAGTCTCACTGCGGCTATAAAAAATAATGACAACTACGGCGGTGAGTATAAAAATACTCAGTGAATCTATATATATAAAAATGCAGTAAATGTTCATAATATCATGATCGCTCACAAATGACTTGTAGAACAATATAAGATGGTAAATAAAAGGTGAAACAGGTTTCCATATGAATGAGTCAACTCTCATATGATATAACAAGATTGGGTCCAATGAAAAGTGCAATCGCACTGTAATAGCACAATCGTGCATAATCCAATGTACGTAAGGGATATCACTCCTTACGGATAGAGAATATGGCACCCCTCCCTAGAAAGGGTCCAATGAATACCAGTGTGTACACTGTCGATGCAATTACCCGCTACACTATCGAGGTAGCCCTGTTACAATATCATATGGGTGTGTCTCCATAGAATAATATATATAACATAAATTTAATTTATATAGGGGTGGAACAATCCAATAAACATCCATAATGAATAATAGAACAAATTTAGGTTAAGTGAAAAAAATAGTCAGCAGGGCCCAATTGCACTGCCGCAATTGGCACTCGCCGTTACGGGTCCGTTTTAGAATTTTTGAGTAGTTTCTGGTTAGCTATGCTATCAATGGATTCAAATGGACCATGAGGTACCATTTTAAAGCTTAGGGAAAAACTAAAAGATTGGGTCAAGTGGGGGGTTCAATTGGCTTTTTAGAGTTCATTTTATAGCCAGTCAAAGTTTAGGTCGATTTAAGTCGTTTCGGTGGGCTTATTTCGAGGTAAAAATGTATTATAGGTATTTTAGGATATCAAGTGTTGGTTTTATCATTCCAAATGACATTTTATAAGATATATGATGCAAATCATGCATGATTATATATATAGACTCACCTTTAATGCAAAATGTTCACTTTATCCCCTAAATCACGACGCGTAAGCCCTAATTGGCCCGCCGCTCGACACTCCAGCTGGAGTACCCGACGATTCATCTATTTCCAAATATAACACTCCGGTAAGACATGAAAATATTACAAAATATATTATTCACATTAAAAAACATCAAGCATACACAATATACACCATAGACATCACATTACACAATTAACACTTTTTCCAATCCTTTATGCATCAAACACATTTTTATCACCACATTTGACTTACATTTCATATATTCATTCCAAAATCGAGTAAAACTCAATACCCATACTTGAAGACACATGAACAACTGGGTATTGGGTCGAATAAAACTACAAGAACAAAATCCCTTTCTCCTACTCAAGGCAAGCCGAACCTGGTCTAATCGGTGCTATCGTAGATGCTGCCATCAATGTTTTTGCTCTCTTTGTTTTTCTATTTTTTTACATTTACTTAGTTCAATTTATTCTTCTTCTTCTTCTTCTCCTCCTCATATTTCTTCACAGACTATGTTATGAGTCAATAAAAGCATTGTATTTAGAATTGATCATCTCCATAGCGAAGAAAGGATCTCTAGTTCTCAGATAAATTTCACAAGGAAACTAAGTGGAAGCTCTCTATCTTTTCTCAATCCAATATTCTTCCGCCTTTCCTTTGTCTCATTCTCCATTGCATGTTATATCTCTGTTTTCATTTTTCCTCAACAGCAACATTATCATCATCATCAAAATTTGGGTGTTGCACTTTACTGTATATCTATCATGAAGTAAAGCTTCAATATTTACCCAATATGGTAACCAAAAGGGTTTTGTAGAATTTGGCATTTTCCCCAATTTCGTAGGATTTTCAATACAATTTCTTTCTCAGTCTTGCTTTTTTTAATATATAATCAGCGAAATTCTCTTCAAAATTTGTTTCTTTTGAATTCGCCTTTGACTCTTCCTCAACAATGGGTCTAGAGGCAGAGGATTATTGAACTAATTTCATGGATTTTGTTCTTATTAATGAAGGGTTATATTTGGTGGTGGACGCTGTGAAGGTGGATATTGTGGCGGTGGTGGTTACAATCGTGAGGGTGAAGGTTATAACGGCAGCGGCAGTTTGTGAAAGTGGGGGGCTAAGTTCATAATTCAATTTAGAATCAGTATTTTGAGGTGAGTCTGACTCGGGAAAGCTATCCAAGACAGATTTACTGAACCAAAAATTTCAGCGTCGAGTTTGTGAAGGTGAGGGTTGAGTTGTCCGGTTGATAATCATCTCATATTGAAGAGGGTATGGAGTAAATGTAGTGGAGAAGATTCTAAGTGAAAAATGAGAAGATGAATTTATTTAAAGATTTGGGTTTTGAGAATAATGAGAAGGGAGAGAGCGTGGATTTAATTGTTATTGGTGGTGAGAAAGCCATAGACTTGGGCAGAGAAATAGTCAAGAGAGATATTTATTAGCTATTAAAGCTCATGTTTTTTTTAATGTTTCACACGTAGTGAGGAGATTGAAACGTGTGGCTAATGATATGGCAAAAGAAAAGATAAAAAATGCTAAGTTGGCAAAGCCATATTAGCATTCCATTAATTTTTGATGAAAATTAGATGGAAGTATTTTAAAGTTACTGTTAGGTAAAGTTCGAGTATTTTTAAGTAACAAAATAAAATTGGAGTACTATAATGTGCGCGAGCATAAATTAGAATACCATGGATGAAATTAACCCACCATCTTTAAATGGTAAAAGAAATTAATTATTCTTTTAGAGGAGTTCGAGTGCTCCTTTTATAACTCTAATAAAATATATAGAGGGTATATATATAACGAATCCAAATGGTTATGCAATTAAAGATATTCCTCTCCATCATGTCAGTAAATGGGACTAGAACTAGTACAATTAGTTCACGAGCAATTAAGTATTTAAATCGATATAAATTATTACACATTTAGTTTATTTTATAAATGAGTCAAATTTAAATCTTATTTTAAAATTTGATGAATAAACGAGTCAAAGTTAAGTAATAGTAGGTTCAGCTTGATTAAATTTATGAACAACTCGATTATAAGTTCGTGAATAAGTTAACAAACACCTCATATTATTGGCCTAACAAGTTTGACATTTTAAAAAATATATTTTAATACTCTTATAATTTTTTTTAATTTAATTTGACTAAAATATATATATATATATACTTTTAATTTTTTTATATGTATACTTTAAATATTTCTAAAAAAAAATTATATATTTAATTGTATTTTTAATTTTTCACAAAAGTTTCTCTTTATTGAGAAAATATTATCTTTTTTTAATGTGATGTATTTCCAAGTCCAATTCATTCTCCATCAAGTTTAATCCATGATGAATCTCATAGCCCATATCTTTCACATTTGGTCCACCTCTTCACAAGGATTAAACCCATGAATTAAATAATGTATTCCTGAGCCCAAGCTTAAGCATTGAAAGCCTAAACCCAAGTTCCACTCTACTTGGCTTGGCCCAAGGTAAATTCTCAAGCTCATTCCCTAATGATTCAACCCAAGTCCTCTCTCCTTTAGTCTAATTCAGCCCATGTAATTTTGGAACCCAACTACCATACTTGTGAGCTTAGATTATTGAAGCAAGAAGAAGCAAGCCCAATAGGGCCTAATTGTTAGCATGGTTTGGCCCACTAGATTTTGGGCTTGAAGTTTATTATATAGCCCATTTTATTTTATTGTCCAAATGGTTATAGTGGTCCCCAATAGAAGATGAAGACAAGAGTTGAAGATACTGCCAAAAGTAGTAAGTTAATTATCATTATTGTAATAGCTTTTAATTCATTACTATTGATGGCAATGTAGCTTTTTATTAGTTTTAATTAATTACTTAATTTGAATTAGATCGTAAGTAATTTGTATTAGTGCTTTATCCTTCTAGGGTTTGTAAGAACTATATATAGTCACTTACCCAATTTGGGGGAGGATAAGCTATAACATGAAAAGAATCTTTCTTACTTTTTCCTTAATCTTTCTTACTTTTTCCTTTATCTTTCAATTCAAGCATTTAATGTTCTTGCTTTTTGCTTTTATAGAATTTTCCCCTTTGATGCTTATAATTTTCTTACTTGAATTTTTTATTTGAATGTTGTTTCCATTAATGTCTTTTCTTTGACTTAAATTTCAGATTTTGTTTCTTGCAAAAACCTTTTCTTCTTCTTCTTCCTTCTCTAATATTTTAGCCAACATCAAGAACTCAAGAACTATAGTTTTCTCTCTTCTTAAAAATTCATCCTAAGCTTTTCAATTCACCATCAACCCTCACCGAAATTGTTTTACTATACTCATATACTAGAGTTTCATCTCTATTGGTATTCATCTAAACCCTAAAACCACAAACCCATAAAACCCATCTTCCACCCAATAGCTTCAAAGTTGCTACCAAAGACTTCCCTCTCATAACACTTACTAAATCCATAAAAACCCTTCCTAAACACTTCAAATAGTCCATAAATCACTCCCACCAAGTTTTAATTCGTTTGGAGTTCATTTGCCCCTAAAACCAAAATCCAAGCTTAGAGTAAGCTTCCATACAACCTAGCAATCTGCCCAAAATTTGTGTTTTCACAAATCAACTCTATAACTTATAAAACTTATACAATTCTATCCCAAATACATCCATTAGAAGGCCTATCAAGTTTTATTTCATTTAGATTCCATTTACTTCTTCAATTTGAAAATTGAAGTTGCAAACCCTAACTTGGCAATTTGGGGATTTTCTTTAATTTCGGATTTGGGACTCAAATTGGTTGATTTTAGAGCATAATTAACCATCCTGAAACTAATTCAAGGTTGGAAGACCACTAATTGGAGGTTGGAAATCATCAATTAGGGGTTGATATAGTTCTTACAAACCCTAAAAGGATAAAGCACTAATACAAATTATTTAAGATCTAATTCAAATTAAGTAATTAATTAAAACTAATTAAAAGCTACTTTGCCATAAATAGTAATGAATTAAAAGCTATTACAATAATGATAATTAATTTACTACTTTTGGTAGCATCTTCAACTCTTGTCTTCTTCTTCTATTGGGGACCACTATAACCATTTAGACAACAAAATAAAATAGGCTATGTAATAAACTTCAAGCCCAAAACCAAGTAGGCCAAACCATGCTAACAATTAGGCCCTATTGGGCTTGTTTCTTCTTGTTTCAATAATCGAAGCCCACAAGCATGGTAGTTGGGCTCCAAAATCACATTGGCTAAATTAGACTAAAGGAGAGAGGACTTGGGCTTGAGAATTTACCTTGGGCCAAGCCAAGTGGAGTGAAACTTGAGCTTAGGCTTTCAATGCTTAAGTTTAGACTCGAGAATACATCATTTAATTCATGGGTATAATCTTTGTGGAGAGGTAGACCAAATGTGAAGGATATAGGCTATGGGATTCATCATGGATTGAGCTTGATAGAGAAGGAATTGGACTTGAAAATACATCATAATGTCACGTCCTAAATTTTGAAACATGACAGTTTTAGGATACAGGTAAATTTAAAGTCACCATAAACCTGTAGATCTCGTTAACATGCCAATTACAATTATTCATACTCATTAATATTTAAGTCTACTCAGCAATCATTATTTTTACAGAAATTTTGTCAGAGTTTCCTTTATATTTTCAATCTATTTCTAGGACAAATTCATCAAATCACACAACCTGCATAAAAATTATATGTCCAATATCTCACCATCCTTATAACCTCAACTTCACAATTCAATAATACATACAAAATATTTTTATACTTTTTCCTTATATCTTGTTCCAATAACTTATTCACATTTTATCATTTCTTGTCATTACCATTTATTACATACACTATTTTACGTACGAATTTTATATTTCAACATCTCATATAAATAAAGAAACTTAAGTTATCAAGTGACCTCACGTATGACATTCATTAACGTAATTAACTTATATATATATATATATATATA
>CANXYC010063054.1:0-42573 GCA_948193065.1 Aleurites moluccanus
ATCAAATCATGGTTCTCATTTAAAATATAAAATGCCCACAAAGGATGGCATTATCAAATCTCATATGATAGCACAGATCTCATATCATAACATACGTATTAGTAGCCTTGCTACCTTAATGTGACACATATGCTTACGCGGGCATACGCCTAGAACTCGTGACCGACTGATACTATACCCTATCAGCCAGGTTCCCATTGTGCACATTGGACCAATGAATTTACTCTTATTGGGAAAAGCATTCTATGCATATGTATCTCAGGGTTCACAAAAATAATACATCTCAAAAAAATCTAAAATTTGGTCAAAAGACCATTTAGCAATTATAACAAAGGCTTAATCATGATCTTGGTCCAAAAAAAAGACCAAGTCATTATCATATATATATATATATATATATAACGAATACAGTAGGCATAATGTAGTAGGGACATAATTACCGAGAGCATATATATATAATAAATATTGAGTAATCATCTCATAAGAAGCAATACATTTATGATATTCATACTTACCTCTCAACAAATTTATCCTTGTATTTCCCTCAATAGCTTGATCATTCAAAAATCTCCTCAAATTTCTTGAGTTCTCTTCTCCTATGAAAGTTTTCCCAAATTCTCAAAATTAGGGTTTTCCTTAATCAATAATACATAATATAATTCCTTGTAATTTAACTCTCTTATAGTCTTTATCATTGTTTCCTAATATCAATTTAATTTATCTCTTAAAAAAAATCTGAAATTCAAAATGTACTTACTATTCACATTACTATTCATCAATTTTATAAATTTAGATATCTTCCATATTTATCAAAATTAATAGTCTTAAATTACTTATAATAGACTCTATATACTTATAAATAACTATTCTAATTACCAGAAATTCTTAATCTAAAGAGAAAATGAAATTTGGAGAAAATTACCTTATTTTCCCCAAAACTGAGTTCTTAAAGAATCTGACTTGAATTTGAGGATCACAGCCTTAGAATGCTCCAGTTTAATGATCTAATGTATTAATTCTGAGTATTAATGCATTAGAAATCAAATGGGACAGATTTGAGAGAGATAGGAGAAGAAATGAAGAAGAACGAAGAAAAGAGAGAAGAAAATCATGAAAAATAGCTACTGGGTAACTGGTTAAATAGGCTACTACCTCAAAATTCCGCTTTGCCAGCTCGCCTCGCCAATCCGCTCCGGCAAATGCCACTTTGCATAAGCCAGCTCGCAAATGCCGCTCCGCATTGTCGGCCGCAATGCCACCTCGCATTGCCGGCTCTCAAATGTCACCTCGCATATGTCACTTCGCCAATTCTCCTCTTCTCCTATTGCCGCCTCGGTAATTCCTCTTCGCCAAACTCACCTCGCCTATTCCCTCTTTGCATATGCCACCTCGATAATGCCTCTTCGCCAAACTCTCCTCACCTATTTCCACCTCGCATATGCCACCTCGGCAATGTCTCTTCGCCAAACTCTCTTCACCTATTTTCACCTCGCATATGCCACCTCGGCAATGCCTCTTCACCAAACTCTCCTCGCCTACTTCCACCTTGCATATCCCACCTCGGCAATGCCTCTTCGCCAAACTCTCATCTTCGCCAATTGCCACCTCAGCAATCCAACTTCGCCAATTTTCCTCTTCGCCAATTCGCCTATTCACATTGTCGGCTCTCAAATGTCACCTCGCATTTTCTGACTCGCAATGCCACTTCGCATATGCTAGCTCGCAATACCACTTCGCATAAATAGCAGATTCTGCCGAGCTGGAACACCTTTCTCGTCAACTCATACTAAACCAACTCGCAAATGAGCTATAGACATCCAAACTCCTTGATTCTTTTTTTCACTTAAAATATACACTCAGAGGTCCAACATATCCAAAATTCAAATCAAAATAAGGTCTACACAAACTATGGTTAATTTATAAAATTCACCCTGACTTTACTGCTCAAAATCCTCTGAACGGGTCTGATTAATTCCACTCTCAACTGAGCTATACTTATATAATTCCCCTAAAATTTTACAACAAACAACATAACATATAAAGAAACATTTCTCATGTTTACACTTTTGGCTCATTCAGCCTTAATCATTCCCAGAAAAATTAAACATTCTCAAATTCTTGCAGAAAATAATGAACCAGACAGGTCCTGGTTAAGGAGTCATATCTCCTCACACACATAAAATTTCATAAAACTCTTTTACAGACCTAAATATGAGATATAAATCTATAACTTTTAAGTTTTACACTTTTTTCAAATTATTCCTTTAAAGTCATGAAACTAGCCTCACAAACTCCTTCCTGCTTACAAAATTCTAGATTCCTCAAAATATTTCTATATCCTCAATCAACTCAACAAATATACAATTAATAAAAAAAATGGCAGGTATTACAGCTGTAAAATTAAAGTAGTCATTGTCTTTATTTAATTATTGTATTCAATACAGTTGGAGAATAGTACCAGAGGTACCAGTTGTCCATTTATTTTTGTAGTTTTGTAAAGCTATCATACTATTTCAGCTACCTATCTTAATTATTGTAATGTGTTAATTATTTTACTTTGAGCTGACAAACAGTAATATAGACACCAGCTTTGTTGGTCTATATATACCTCTTCAACTTATTGAAGAAGGGAGCAAAATAAAATATAGAGTTTCTTTAAGAAAAAAAATTTTCAAGTCTTTATATGTATGATAATTTTGTTTCTATATACCTTTCATCCTTCAAAACAATCTGATATCCATGATTATTGCAGTAAGACCTAACTAAGAAAGGGCAATAAAGTTATATCCTCCATACCTCTCTGAAGGTATTGTTGGTGACAAGCTTTAAAGGAGGGCTAAAACTGTTGCGTAAGCTTAGTGGACCCGGTCTACAAAGGTATTTATATTATATATGTTTTAAGTTTATGTTTATACGTTTATGTCTTTTAACCAATCTACTAATAAAAATTGGCTTAGTGTTATAGCTTTAACTCAAGTTAGGAGGGAAGAGTTGAGTGTCAGTCTTAAACTACAAGATCATTTCTTTGCTCTATATGAACAAAGAATAATAGAATTACCTGTTACTATAGAAATGATTGAAAGACTTGAGAGGCCTAACAAAAAAGACATTGAATTTAAAAAATTTATAGACCAAGAGCTTGAATTTAATAAATTTCATTATCTAGAAAGGTTTGGTGTTTTTGCACAATTATTGGATGACCAATAATCCTTCAGGTTATTCTTATCCTGATTGTTATCACCTAGATCACAGTATAAGCAAGGATCTAGTAATAAAATTATTAAATTCTATTATAGATCGTTTAGACTTTCTAAATAATTATATAGACAAGTTATTTAAAAATTTAGAAGAGTTAACTCTTAGACAAAATGAGTTTGAGGATTTTTTTTCCTCGAGAACAAAGGCCTTTTGGGTTTTGTTGTCAGCTCTCGCTATCACAATGAGTATGAGAAACTGAACGAAATCAAAAATAAAAGAAAAACTCTTTGAAAATCTCTAGGAGTAACTCCCTGTAATTCCGCCTCTTAACAAACTGATTAGAGAGAGAGCAGGTTCATTTTGAATAGTATCAGAGTTAAGTTATAAAAAAAGGGGATTCTTAGATTTCTTTAAAAAAAGAAAAGGACTTTGGAGGGTTAAAATATAAATAATAATAATTCTAGGCAATTAAAAACTACCAGTGAAAATAAATTAAAAATCTAAAAATTTTTATATTACATTTTAAAAATTAAGAACCACAATATATATTAGTCAATATTTCAAGAGCTACCAGTAAAATTAACACAATTTTTAATATTACTGGAGTTAAACTCGAATATTTCATTGAGTGTGAAAAATAAAATTTCAATGAGTGTAATTAAATCAAGTTTGACTAGTATGTATACTATATAGACTCAACTCAGTTTATTTACAACTCTATTTGATATCTTGTTATTTTCTATGATTTTTCACTTAAAGTAAAATTTATTTCTTAATCATTTTCAAATGCCAAATATTACCCTTAAGAATCCATTTAAAAATTCATAACTAGTGTCTTTGGAAAATGTTTTTTTTTTTAAAAAAAGGTATTTGGGATTTTATATATTTTTTTAAAAAAAATTATATGAAATTAATTATATAATTATATTAATGCTAAATTCTACCAAAATTAATTATATAATTATATTAATGCTAAATTCTACCAAAATTGGTAGCATTTATAAACAAATTTAAAATTAGTAAAGGTTTCAAATAATTTTAAAACGATTTGCCAGATTTACAAATAAATAAATTTTATTTTGTTAATTGTTTGAAAAATAATTTTAATTTCATCATATTTTATAACTTTTACTTGGAATATAAATATATAATATTTTCTTGAAAAAAATATTTCATATCGAATAATAACAAAATATATAAAAAATGTATGCGTGAGTTGGTGTTAAATCTAATATAAACTGATTGGTTTTTTATAAGTGAATTTTAACAATTTTGATTTATAAATTAATTAAATATATATAAGTCTATAGACTTTAATATGATAATCACCAAAATAATATTGGGGATACAAGTGGCTTTTCTCTGCCATATTGTATTGGATCCCCATAGATGAAAGCCTATAAAGCTGCAGATTTTTGGGATCATGTGAATAAAATGCTCTGAAATATTTCATAAGTAGAGGTTTCACTAATTTTGCACATTGAAAATTGAAAGATGTTTCCATCAATATGTATAGCATTTATACGAGTCTTTAGTGCAGTTGATAGAATGTTTCTATTTCTTCTTTTTCAGAATTCCACCATTCTACTTGCAACTTCAGTTGCCCAATTACCTTATATATATACACTTCTTCTTTTACATTAATTTTTTAGTTCAAAAACCCTTTGAAGTAGAAAAAAGATGCAACTATTAGTCTGCTACCTTATAAGATATATATAGGTGCAATAAAATGGATCCTAAAACATATTCCCTTGTAAAGTGGTAATTTTTACTCTCATTGATTTGCAAATTCAACTCGAATTCTTTTCATACCAAAACAATTGAAATCCACTTGAACTTATATAAAAATTATTTCTAAACTTAATTGATAAATAAAATTGACAGTCATATTGAAGATGAACACAGTTTAAATATAATCATTTATATTTTGATTCAAAATAAATCCAATTTGATTCAATTTAAATTAATAAAAGATGTAAAAATTTCGTGAATTTTTTTTAAAGGGAAAAACGTAATGTTAACAATCAAGCCAAATCTTAGTAATTTACGTGAAATCTTTTATTTCCTAACTTGATAAATAACCCAAACCTAATATTACTTAAAATGATATAAACTGAACCCGTCCAACTCTACCAGTTTGTCACCTCTACATGCTTAATCCATGGCCTTGTAAAGACTCAAGACTGGTAGGCTTCTTACTTTCTATAGTAATATATTTTCCAATTAGAGCAACAAAATGTAATCTAAAAGGGATATTTTCCTACATGTTAAATCTTGGCCTCTTATACTAAAAAAAAAAAACCTTTTAAGAAGGAATTGGACAATTAAGGTTTAACACTTATATAGAGAAGCAAATTTCAGTGCGAATTGATTAGTTTATTTTGACTCAAAACTTGTCATTAGTGTTCATTACCACGAAGATCCTCTGCAGAGAATGTCTAGTCTATTCTTACATGATATTTATGGAGTGTCTTACCTAATGACGTGTTTGCTTACATAATATTTATGGAGTGTCTTACCTAATCACATGTTTGACATATGACATAGTTCTTATTTATTTATTTCCTTCCTTACCAAAAATAATCTTGGCCTCTTATACTAATGCGTAAATTATCAATCACTGAATTACTAGCACAATGACATAATAAATCCAATTATATAAATACATACATCCTTAACCCCAATAATCTAGTGAAAATTCAAGATGCATATATATTACTACATTCACTAGAACATGCATGTAATTAGAACAACAATAACAGGAGTTGAAAGGAAGGACATAGAAGAAGCACAAATGTTTTTTGCCTAAATGTATGTATTGTGCAATAAAGGCAGACCATAACTACAGAAGCTGAGAGCATGTGGGAGCTATAAAATCAAGCAGAGAAGGAAAATGACAAAATACATAATGATAACATTTTTAGACTGTTCAATTAAAGGCTTCCATGTGCATTGTACTATTTGAGTTATTTGTTATGATAAAGAAGACGAAACAATGAAGGGAAAAACATTGCATGGATTGGCCACTATGCAATTTCTTTTTAAAAAAATTAATACATCAGCAAAAATGTCTCTTTTCTCTAAAGTCTTAAACCCCTTTGCTGCACGTGAAAAAAAAAGTACTGATAATAATTAGGTATGATCTTAGAATGCAACATGATGATGCCAACAGCGTTTTTCATCATACTAAATTAAGAGTATTTTTAAAATTCGTTTGTAAATGTAAAATAAAATTTGCATGCAAAACCTCTTTATTTTAGTATATAGTCTCATAAAAAATACCAATAAACTTTTAATTCAATAATTCATATTTAAAGTCGAAAAATCTCAAATCCGAATAGCAATTGAAATTAAATTTATTAAAAAAAACTGCAATTATAACTTGCTTCCATATTGTTTTTGAAAGCTATTTCACAATTTGGGCTATGTATTTTATGAAGGTGATAAATAGATATTGGGAGAGTTTTATTTTTTTATGGGTCCTACTTGACTCGAACTCAAAATCAAACAATTTCACTAAAAAAATAATAATAATAATATTTAGAGAGGTCATAAATTTTTCGTTAACTATTATAATTAACATCAAATAAAAATTATATTAAACAGATACTTTCAATTCAATATTTACAATAATAATGTAATGAGTAAAATTATTAAGAAAAACAATGAAAATTGAGATTGTTAAAATGAAGTAAAATTGCCCTTCTAAGATCTAACTATAATTTATCAATCGCCCATAGTTTGCCTGCAAATATCCAACCAAATATATATTAATCAAACAACTCCCCAAATCTCCAATTATTAATAAAATTAAATGTCGATAATTAATAAAATTAGCAATTGAATAAGATGACTAACAAAAATTGAGTTCTCTCAACTCAATCATTCAAAATAGAAGAAATTTATATGTGCATATGAGATGTGCTAAAGAAAATGGTCACCATAACTTATATTGATTGAAAAATCTCTAAAATTTTATATTAAAATACATTTTGAATCTCTGATAATTCTTATTGTTTTAAAATATGTAATATTAGTCCATTATCAATTAACCAAAAAGAAAAATACAAGTTAATGTTATTAAAGTACTCTATAATTATATAGTATTTTAGACCAAGGAACATTTAAATTTTAAAATTTTTGAAGATAAAATTGTCATCTAATTAGATCTAAAATACATTGAGAATTTTATTATTTTATAATAAAAAATTGAAATGTTGAGTTATTCACAAATTTTATGAATTAAAATTATTATTTATATGAAAAATCTAAGAGTCTGTTCAGATAACTAGTAATTTAAATGATTGAGTATATGAAATTTATTATCATCATATTTATTTTTTATGATTTTATACTTTAAACTCAAATTTAAATCTATAATAATTTTAAATCATCGCTTATCCAAATGAATTCTAAAAGTATTTATAATAACTAATAAGGCAATTTTTTTTAATCAATTATATTTAAACAATTTCAGAGCTCTTAAAAGACGTAGGTTAGCCAAAATAATTTCATGAAAAAGGAAATAAAAAAAAGGAATAATATATGTTTTTTTTTTAGAACGAAATCAAACATGAAGTTGATAAAGGTAAAACAGTCATATTCTTGTGATAATAATTATTTAGGGTTTAGTTAGATAAGCAGTTGAAAATTAGTAGTTTGTATTTGTAGGTCTTATAATAATTAGTTAAAAAGTATTTAATAAACTTAATGGTTGAAATAAAATTTTAAAATTTATTGATTGACATAAAAATTTTAATTAAATTATTAAATATTAAAATTTTTAATAATTAATATTTAATTATCTAATAATTTTTAATCATCAATAACTAATCAGGTGAGTAAAAAGGCTTCAAGACACACGACATTGTGCAACTCAAGACGCACAAGTCCATGCATTTATGTGAGAGAGTTGTATACTCAACTGAATCTTGTATTTTTTATTAAAAAAAGAAAGAAAAAATAAAAATTATGATCTCTGGACCAAGCAACTCTTACATAATCAAAGAAAAACAATTGCAATAAAGGAGGGGAAGAGACATTTAAGTAAAGTATCCCTAAAGTTTTATTTTAAGCTTATGAAGTTAATCAATCAACACATCTTTTATCTTATCGAAAAACATGATAACACTTAAAATCTCAATTCTAACTCTTAAACTATTTAATTTGATGTAACAAGACCTCAAAATTGAGATTAAGACCACATAAATTTCTTCTATTAATAGTATCAATAATTAAAAAAAAATTCATCTCCAAAATTACTTTCCCATAACTTATATCTCATGCCATTTGAATCCCATAATAACATCCCATAATACAAGATCCTATAAGATAATAAAATCATTTCCTCTAGCTACCATTATTATCTCGAATAAGCCGATCAGCCGCTATCAAATTCTCAGTAGCTCGATATGCCCCATCTAAATCTTGTATTTAAAACTAAATTTTGAACTCATATAAATAGATATTTTCTCTGATTCTAGGATATAGTTTTTCAAGGATTTGGTTTCCAATTTGGTTGATTCCACGTAGAGTTTATTTCTAAACTCATTTATTTTCTGTTTGTATCAAATGTGATATTTAATTTAATGCAATTTATTATTTCTTTTCTTATCTATTTATGAGTAGCTAAATTTCTTAGTAAGATTTAGATATAGATTGATTTAGTTGCTTAGTTTTCCTGTAAACTCGATTTTTATGATTGTTTATTTAAAATTAGTCTATTTTTCTTGAACTTCATGTATTTAAATATTTGACCACTACTTTTACAATCTAAAATGCTATATGAAACAATCCGAGAGAAAGTGTAGCATTAGTTTAGATTTAAATTTAATATCACATAGAAATATGAGTACTATTAGATGATGTTTTATGCTTTTCGTTGAATTTAATGAATTCGATTTAATAATTATAATCACGAGAATATATGTGAATTTGAATCGGTTATGAGTAATTTGTTATTAGAAATGATTTTATTTAAATTAGGAAGAGTAATTTTTAATTTTAATATATTTAAATGATTGATTAAGTATATGTGAACCTCAAGTAATAATAAAATTAAAG
Source organism: Aleurites moluccanus (assembly GCA_948193065.1). Lineage (NCBI taxonomy): Eukaryota > Viridiplantae > Streptophyta > Magnoliopsida > Malpighiales > Euphorbiaceae > Aleurites > Aleurites moluccanus. Next base: position 9,262 of record CANXYC010063054.1, read on the forward strand.
TTTAAATCCAAAATCTTCTATTAATTGAATTAAAACTTTAATTTTAGTTATTTATATGATTGTTTTTAGTAGTATATTGTTATTGCTTTAAATAATATCCATTTTATCACCCATCTTTTATACTCATTTGACTAAATATTACAAGAATGATTAATAGTAGTTTGATAGGTATGATCACCTAATTTAATGCCATTCCAATTCCAACTTAAAATCTTCAAGATTTCATAATGGGAAAAAAGAAAATACTAATAATTATGTGGACATTTTAAAAGCAAATTAACAGGCATACCTTGTCTCAAAATATGATTAAGGAAAATCTGAATAATTAATTAAAATGTCCAAGTTGATCTGTCATCAGAAGTAATATAAAGCCCACTATGCATAAAGCAAAGATCATTCATAGCAATTAGATGATGGGGAATTTTAATTAAATTTGTAAGTGCAAAGCATGTTATATCACTGTTTAATTACAACTTGAAATTTCTCATTATGTCTTTTTTTTTTTTTTTTTTAAAGAGAGAATTCAGAATCAATTTCAAGCTTAAACAGGCTGTTGGGAATCAAGCCATGTGGTGTGTTCCTCTTTTGTTAAATCATGTTAAATCTAAAATCATTTATTCATTATTATATATTCTTAAAAAATACCACTTGTATAATTTTTTTTTTTAATTAATGGCTAAATAAACTATAAATTAAATTGTATTTTTTAGTGTTAAAAAATGCATTTTCTTATTTTTTTTACAAATTTAAAAGTTAAAATAAATAAAAATATTTTTATTTTATTTTTTAAAAAATAAAAAATTTGAAAATAACAAATAACAAATAAAAATAAAAAATATTTTTTATTTTAATATTTTTACTTTTTATTTTCAAATTTATCAAAAATATGAAAATGAATTTCTTTATTTGTATTAAAAAAAAATTAAGAAGAAATAATTTAATTTCTTCTTAAATTATTTTTTTAAAATAAAAAATAACAAATAAATAATAAATAATATTTTTTTAAAATATATTTTTATTTTCAAATTTATCAAAAAATATTAAAATGAATTTTTTAAGTTTAAAAATATTTTTTAAAGCAAAAAGGAATGAAATTAATTAAAAAAAATGGTAAGGGTATTTCTATTTTTTTTACTATCCTTATTAACCATTTTAGAGTTGATTAACAGTAAAATTAGAATGAAAATGTACTATTATGACCAGATATTTGTCATGAGTAATTATTGTATTTTTAAAAGATAATGAGAATTTAGTATATTATGTATTTTATAAGGAATAAATAGTAATTAACCCGATTTAAAAAGTAAAATGACAACAAAATTATAGCAAAATAAACAGAAATAAAAGGTTGAAAAATGATTCAAAACTAAAAATAATCCGTTAATACCCTAAATGAGAGATTTTAAGACCGGAACATATTCATCATCGTTTAGAGGGTTTTAAGATAAATAGAGCTCAAAAATTAGTATTGATACATGTATTATGAAACTAATAACTCTGATATGAATCAAAAATTAAAACATATTATTCAATTACCAATAAGAAAAAAAATATTTAAATTTTTATTTTTATTTCTAATTATTCAGATATTCAAAAAATCCATAACATGTAAACTTCACGTCAAAATGAAAGGGTGGCCAATTCGAGGGCAAACATAGAAAGTGATAGTGACGTGTAAAAGAGATACGGGGTGTTTAGATCTATTTAAAATAGATATGAAATATTATTTTGAAATTTTAAAAACGTTAATCAATTTTTTAAATGTTAGACAGATTAATTCAAAATATCATTTTGAAATTTAAAAAAAAAAAAAAATTAAACTAAACATATCAATTTTTTTAAAACAATATTTTTTAAATTCTATTTTTCAAAAAAAAAAAATTTCACCAAAGCACCCTTATAGCCCTTTGTCCATATCCTTTGACAATGTCAATAAATTTCTTTATTTGATTTGATACTCTTGTTGGGGGCATAGTTTCAGTTGCATTTTAGTTGAGAGATTATAGTTAGAGTTCTAGTTGGATTAGGAAGGAAATCAAAACATCCATCAAATTCTAAGTATTTTTTCCTACGAGCATGTTTGACATTAAATTTAAATATGTTTTTCAAAATTTATCTTTTCATTTTCTACTTATTTTCAAATCCCACAATGAGAAGGAAGCTAAAGATTGAAACTTGAATGTGATGTTCCTTTGATTGTTGAGATCACTGGAGATAGTTAAAGAGCCATTGGTTCACTTTCAAATTAAATGCAAGGAACTGACAAAGGCTACTGTAGATTCGTAAGATTTTCAGCTGAGCAATTTCTCTATATAGGCTATCTTATTTATTATCATCGGTACAAATTAATACCGCCAAACAATAATTAATTTCTTAAAAAAAAAAAATTCTTTTAGAGGGTTAATTATTAAAATTTTTTGAATTCTAATTTTTTTTTATTTAATTATCATATATTAAATATTGACTCGCATTTTGTTCGAATTTGGATCATATTTTTTATTTAATTTACATTTTTTTAAAATATTTTAACTTCTATTATTATTTTTTTATTAATTTAAATATTACTTTTTCGTAATTTTAAATTTTAAGTGTTATCTGATTTATTTTTTAAATTTTTTAAGAATCTGAAATTATTAGAGATTTCGTATTAAATATCATAAATTACGAAAGTTTTTATTAATTTAACAAGAGATTATAAAAAAATTACTTGTTGAGATGTAATTTATAATATTATTATATATCATTTAAGTCTGAAACTTTGACGATGTAATTAGACATGACCACGGTTTCGAAATCACTGGTTCCGATTTTAAAATTGTCGATTTCGATTTCTAAAATAAGTAAATCGGAATCAAAACTTTGAAAGACGGTTTTGGTCTGGTTTAAAAATCATCGATTCTGGGATGGTTCAAGTTTTTATTTCGGTTTAAGTTTTGATTTTGATTCGATGCGATTTCAAAAGATTTAGAACCGAATTTATTAAAAAAAAAAGGATGGGAGGCGTAAACTTAATTCTCATGAATTAAATATCTACATATCTTCTTGGAGGATAAAAAAATCAAAATCTATATAGTTCTCTTACCTTTTAGTATTATTGACCTCCTACTTACCTTAATCGCTACATTCATTTGGAGATGACATTTCAGTTTCGGATGTGTCTCCATCCGTTATCAAAATTTCAAACAATTCTCCTTCATTGTCAAGGACTACCTCTTGTTCTCTGTATTCAGCTTTGGTCCAATCATCAAGACAAGTTTGAGCCTCCACTGATTTAGGGCTCATTCTTGAACGAGTTCCATCCAAAATGTTACCTTCAGCATTAAATGTTTATTCTATTGCAATAGTTGAATAAGAGGTTGCTAAAATTTGTTTAGCAATTAGAGAAATAATTGGGTATTGGCTTGATTTACTTGAAAACTTTCTTTGGCATATATATGTTCCTCAACAAAATGTATATTGAATTAATCATCAATATCAATATCAAATTCTCAATCTTCATGAAATTGGTGGAAATTTATTGATTCACCAATTAAACTATTGTCTTTATTGATATTTGTATTTATATTTGCCATGGATATAAAAAAATTTAAGTAATATAATTAATACTAATAATATAATTGTTAAATAAAAATTACAATAATTAGGCAGATAATAAAAAATTTATTGAGTTTGAAACTAATTGAAAATTAAAATGTTAATTGAGAGATTAAATTTGAAAGAGAATAATTGAGATTGAGAGGAATTGAGATTTTGTGAAGAAAAATAATGAATAAATGTTAGCATTTATAGACATCTCATAAATATTTTTTTTCTCAAAATACTCTTAAAGACTAGATGTTTATTACTGTTGATTAGGTTATTTTAGTAATTAGAAACTAAAAAAAAAAAAACATGTATATATATAGAAATAAAAAAATGGACATTTCAAATATCAAGTATCAAGCCATCTGAATTCTGAAAGGTAAATAATTAAAAACTAAAAAAAATAATAATAAAAATATATATATATATATATAAGTATAACCTAATGCTACAAAGTGGTCGTTGGCTATTTTAGCCAAACCCAATTCTTCAAGTAATAGTCAATAAGTTTGCATGTTTCAAGTCTATCAAATATCAAATCAATTTCAAATATTTAGAATATATAATAAATTTATCAACGGTTCTGAATCGAACCGAACCATCAGTTTCGATTCGATTTGAAAATTATGAGAATAAAGTCACGGTTCGAATATAGTTTAAAAATAATTTCGATTTAATACGGTTCAATTTTGATTTAATTCAATTTGGTTCGAGTTTGAAACCGAACTGTGGTCATGTCTAGCTGTAATTAACCACCAAACCACTGGACAAGTATCCAAAACCATGATAATAGCTAGCTTCTTAATAGCTACATTGTCCTTAAATGTGGACAAGTATCCCAAAACCTTAATTATAGCTAGCTTCTTAGTAACTATATTGTCCTTAAATAATAACATAGCTTTATAGTAGTACAAGCAAAACAATAACATAGCCAGCTTCTTAATAACTACATTGCCCTTAATCGATAACATAGCTTTGTAGTAGTACAAGCAAAACACAACCCATGTTTCTCTCTATCAAGAACATTTTGCTAAAACACATTTAGCTCGAGTTAGCCTCTATTAGACTCTTAATTACCTCACCGGAGGTGGTTTTGGCCATCGACCCTTTTCTTTCTAAGTTTCTTCCCTTGTTTTGAGTAAATTAAAAATGTGCACGAGCTTCAAAAACTTTCTGCAAAAATTATCAGTTGTGATGCTTTTTGGCCCTATTGAGAAACAAGTGTATGTTTGTTTGTTTATTTTTTTTTAATTTATAAAATATTCTCGTATCACATTAAATATAAAATTAATTTTTATTTATATTATATAATTAGTACTGATTCAAAAAAAATTTATTTTGATCAGAATTTAAATACATATAAAATTTTTACTCATAAATTTAAGGAGTTTTTATATCCTTAAACCAACCATCATTTAGGTTTGAAAATAAGTGCTTGTTTATTTGAAGATAGGAGGAAAGGTATCTTTACTAGCTAGTTTAATTACTAGTGGGAATATTTAGCCTAACCTGACCACAATTAAAACATTGAATACCTATCATGTTTTGAGTTACATTATTTTGTAGTTGAGGCAACTTTGTGGTCTTACTTTTTATGTTTTTGAATTATTATGCTATATATCCCAATAATGTCGGTTGTTAGGTTGAAATAAATCATGATTTATTTTATATGTTATTAAAGAAAATATTTTCCACAATTATGAGCCAACTTTTACTTGATTTTATATTTATGTTTAGTTCAAATTCTACTTCATTTTCTTTAAATGTGATCATTATTTTTGATAAATCAAACATGTATAAAAAAAAAAATTATAATAGTACTTGATTTTCTGATTTTTTATATTATAAAATAAATATTTGATTACCGATCTAATTAATATTCAATAATTTTTTTAAATGTTATTAGATAATATGCAAATCAATTAATTTTAAATAAATTTATCAATGTGATCTAATCAAAAGCTAATTTAATCTAACTTTCATATAGGTAGGATGATTACTCGACATCAATTTTCCAAAATTCTAAAGGAGTAGGTGATGAAATATTAAACAACAAACAAACAAATCAAGAAGTGCATTGAATTGGGAAAAGAATTTGAAAAAAAAAATAACTGAAATTAAATTTATAGATCATAATATAAAAAGAATAAACATTTAATTAAAAAAAAACAGCAGAGACTACTTGTGATGGGTGGGTGGAAAGTTCGAAAGAGCATATGATTAAGGGATGTAATGAGTGAGCACAGAGAACAAAACAATGTATTACTTTGAATTTTTCTGATCTCTGTTTTGTACCTTTGCCTTTTATTGTGCGTTGACGTTGACAATCCATTCTTCTTCTTCTCTACTCTTTATAGCCTTACCATACATAGCCTGTGCACGTACCGCCTCTTTAGACTCCTATAACCCTACTTTATATATATATATAACTATAGGTGCTAATCAATCCAATTGGGAGATTAAAAATTAGGTTTTATAGGAAATTATTGAATTTTTAAGTTAATTTTTTTTAGTGTTTAATGAAATTAAAATTGAATTTTAAAATATTTTAACCAAGTTTTTTTTTTATAAGCAATAAATTAATATTCGTTTTTAAGTTTTTAATTGGGTTTTTTTAATAAAATTTCAATTTGATAATTAAATTGTCAAATATTTTTTATATGAGATGTTATTCTAATTTTATATATTATGTATCGCATAAATATTTTTTTTTTTGTAGTATATTGTTTATTTAATGATATTAATTAATAATTTAATAATAAAGTATTTATTTATAACTTTCAAAAGTAAAAAAATTAATGTTTATCAATTTTTTTTTTGAAAAAAATCAATAGAAAAAAGCACAATCATTGGAAGAATAAAAAAATTTTAAAAAATTATAATTATATTCAAATATTTAAAATAAAATATTTATTTTAATTTTAAAATTAATTATAATTATATTCATTTTATCAAAATTATATTCATTATTTTTTATAATTGAAAAAATACTGATAAAGGGATTATAATAAAGTTTAATAAGATAACGAGTGATTAGAAAAATAAAAGATCTCATAAATTATTCTTATTTTTTATTTTAATTCAATAAATATAATTATTATTAATTTTAAAAATTAAATTAAAATAATTAATTTAAAAGGTTTTAATATAATTATAATTTTTTTTAAAATAATCATATTTTTTTACTCATGAAACTTAAAAAAATGGAGAGTTTTGCTAGTCTAATATTGGGTGGTGTTATTGTCATAACAAAAAAAAAAAAAAAAAAAAAAAAACAGTGGCCACTGGCCACAACTTATCAAATGTTTCAATTTTTATTTTACAAATATATGCCAAAAATTAATTGATACTTAAAACTTAAAAAAAAAATTAATTTTTATTTTGATTTATAATGATAAATTAAACAATCCACTGTACTGAGGTTTTTCAAATCTTAATCGAAGGAGACATCTTTTCAAAAGAAATAATTGTTCTTACTCTTATTTTTGAAATAGTGATAATTGTTCAGTTCATTATCAAGAAAATTTATATAAAAAATTGTATGAAAAATTAATTGCAAAATGAATCCATTTCCTTTTTAAAATTTGAAAGTATTATGGATAGTAAAACCTATCAGAATTTTTTTAAATAAAATTAATTTAATTAATTTTTTTGACAATATTTACATATGGTAATAAATTTTAAATTAAAACAATTTAAGTTAATTTGTATGAAAACAATGACTCAGTGAAACATAACTTTAATTATTTTTTCAACAATTTTTAATTTTGGAGAATTTTAATTTTTCAAAAGATATAAATTGGATGATATATACTAATAGAAAGAAAAAAAAAAAAAGAAAAAAAAATGAATGAAAAGGATCTCACAAATAATAATAAAGATAAAATAAATAATAAAAAATTAAAAAATATATTTATTAAATAAAAATTAAAACATTGAATAAGTTATGATTATAACTATTATTGTTAAAATTGGATTGGACCAATCGGTTGAATTAAAAAAAAATTAGGAATCGAATTAAAAATTAGTTCGGTCAATCTTAAAAATTCATCCTAAAAAATCAGTGAATTAGTTAATTAACCGGTGAATTGATCGAACTAAATTAATTTTTTTGTTTGAACGGGTTATTTTTTTAATTTTTTTTTTAATTTTTAATAAAAAAATAAATGTCAAATTATATTTATTTTTATTATATATATATAATTAATGTGAAATTATATATATATATATATATATATATATATATATATATATATATTTTATTTATTTAATTTTAACTGAATATCTAATTTTTTATTTTTATCGATTTTTTATTCGATTTTATTATGGAAACTTTGATCTTGACTATTTTGAATATAATAATAGAATTTTTTTTAATATATTAGACAAATATTAATAAGACAAATGCTCCCACATAAGTAATTGTTACATTCACTTGTACAAACATACTTTACCAGCAAAGAGAAATATGAATGGCTCTTACTAGAGCTTAGATTAGATATAGGCTCTTCAACTTTCTTCAGATTTGCATCTATAATTTCCTTTTGGTTTCATATTTAATTTTCTACCCTACCAAGCAAATAATATTATTGCTAATAGTGCTTTTGTTCCATATTATCATTCAAAAGCATTTTTTGAAAAGTATTTTTTAGATATTATTAAAAATAATTTAAAAAATTATCATTCAATTGCTTTTAAGCCTAATTAAAAGAATAACTCTGCTTATTAACTCAAATATGGTTTTATTATTCAAACTGCATTACATTTATTATCAAAATATATTTAAATGTGTAATTCTAACCATTTATTTAAATGCACATATATATATACTTAACAACTCCATCCGAAACTAACATTAAATAATATGTTATTTTATAATTTAATTTTAGTCTAAAAATAATTAATTCAAATTATTTAGATAATATTTAATTAAATTATATAAATCACTTTAATTTTTTTATCCATAATTAATGTGAGATGTTATACTCTCCCCTTTTTTAGGACGTGACATTCTTATCGCAATTCTGCTAATTAGTTTATATTAATAACTAAAATTGGACCACTAATATAATTATGATTGATTTTGAATATTATGCTTCACTAATATTTTGAATGGCTCTATTTCGCTCTGCTTTATAAATAGTCTTTTCCCTATAAATCTATTAGCTTCATACAATCTTACTACAATATGACTTTGATATTAAATTATCACGATCTAATAACAAAATAATATCAAATAACTTATTATTTTATTGTTTAACTTTGGTCTATTCATAAAGAAACCTAATTTTAATACATAAATTAACTGCCGAGAAAATTTCAAATTGATATGAATAAAAAACATTAATAAAATTTTTTAAAATATAATTTTTAATAACTCCTAATCAATCTATTTACAATTTTTATTTTTAATTTTTCTCAAACATAATGAATGTAAAACAGATGTTTAGGTTGGCTGTATCAATAAATAAAGTTTTGAAAACAACTATCCTGCACTTTGTGAAACAAGTCCAAGAGAGATGGGAGACATTAATATAAAGATGGTCCCGAAATGCAATTGAAAGTGAAGGTGTCGTGGTAATGGGCTGGATCCATTTGTTTGTTTGTAGCAGTACAGTAGTTAGGTGAACTAAACTTGTTTTCACTGTACTACTACTGCTGCGAGTAGTTGTGTCAATTAGGTTCATTTTTTAACTGGGCTTCAATTTGTTACTGTAGCTACTTGTAAAAAACCTACACTAATTTTCACTTTTAGCGACAATGAAGCCCGAATTTAAATGCGATTAAAATTTCTTACAGTTAACAATTTGAATAAAAAGTGTTCATTAATATTATAATTATATTTAAATAGATATTTGATAAAATTTTTGGTATAATTATTAATTTTTTTATTTTGAATAGGTATATCAAATTTATTTAGTTATTTTTATAGGTCCCATTTGATTTTATAACAATTATTAACTAGTGACTGATAGCTAATAAATAGTAATTGTTATCTAATAGTTGATTGTTGTAAGTATTTGATAAAATTATTATTAATTGTTAGCTGTTAATATATTTTATAATTATTAAAAATAAATATTAATATATATTTTTTATTTAAATATTATTTTTAAAAAATAATTTAGTATCTTTATTTAAATAAAAAAATTTCAAATTAAAATTTTTATACACAATAGCTGTTTGACTCTATAAATGCAGCTGTTAGAAATAAATAAGTGAATAACTGCATCAAAATTTTTTATTAAATACCCAGTTAATAATAATTATTAATTATTAAATTGAAACTATTTGAAACAATAATAATTATTAATAATTTTATAAAAAACTTAATAATAATTTATTATGAGCTAATAGCTATCGAATAGCTGCAATGAATAATTAAATTAAAATTTAAAATTTTATTTTTTAAAAAAAATATATATCTATAAAATTATAAGATTGCAAATTTAAATTTTAATAAAATTAAATCAATAAAAAAAAATCGGTGGAGGATATATGAATAATAAACACAATAATATGCAACATTTCCTTTGTATTTTTGCAAATATATTGCTTCTACTTATTTATGCACTTTTTAAATATTGAAAAATGCGAGACTTAAACTTGAATTAATTATCATGAAAAGAACAACTTTAGCAATTAAGCTCAAGACTTGCCCAAAAATAATATGAATAATTTTTTTAATTAATTATTATATTATGTTTATATAATTTTATAATACTAAAACAATTACAATATAATTGAAAAAACAATTTATTCATAGACCTAAGATGAAGTTGAAGTGCATTAAAACTGAATCTTAAATTTCAATCCTTATCAGTGTAGAAATTAATTTTCTGGAGACTAAAAAAAGTTAATATGGATCAATTTTTATATTGTCAAACTTTGTCAAATCTGTCCACATTGGAGTATTTGTTTATTGGAATTTGGAAGTGGAAGAGAACAATGCCATAACAGGAACAACTGAACACTTCAACGAGGAGTTCCTTTATTATTATTATTATTATTGAGAAATTATTAAATAAAGAGACGCATTTTTTTTATTTATATAAAAATAAATCTAATATAATTAAAATGAATATATAATCACATAAGTTTATTTTTATATAAATAAAATATATAAATTTTTATCACACCTAATAATTTTTCATTATTATTTTGATAATAGTCATTGAAGAATTTATTATATCAATATATTTTATATTAAAACTGAAATATGAGAGGCTCTCAATATTTATCATCCTATTTATCTATTTTTATAATTTTTTTAAAATTTTTATGTAATTTAAGCTTTTCAAAATTATAATTTTAGAAGTTGATAATAAAATGCGTCTCTTAAAAAAAAAAATTAATTTCAATTCAACACGTAAATTGATATAATTATAAAAAAATATAATCCGCATTAACAAGTTATATAAAAAATAAAAAAAAAGTTTATATGAAAATAAAAAAATCTCCTTATTTTCTCAAATTCTACATTTCAATTTATAAGGAAATTGAAGCATAATTTTTTTTTTTCATAATTAAAGTATAAAATATTATATATATGTGTAATGTTGTTGTAAACCTCATATTTTTCACTTCTTATTATTTTTATTATAATATGATAAATATATAATAAAATAATAAATAATATTTTCATGGATAATTTATAAATTAATCTATGAGTTTTGGCTTTAATTATGAGTCAATCCCTGTAATTTAAGTAACTCATAATTATATTTATGCATTTTGATTTCATCAATTATTAAATTTTTTCTTTTAATTTTATTAATTTTTTTTCATTAGTGAAATAACTAAAATATCTATCATTTACAACTAAAATTTTCACTTATAAAATTTCTTATTTTTTTAATTTACCACAAATATTAGAAATTAAATTAAAAAATTTACTTGTTTGGGATATGTTAATTGAATTCCTGGAAATGTTAAGTGCCATTTAGATGTGGATTGAATTCCTAGAAACTTGTTTGGGATGGCCGCAACCATTACCGTATCAAGAATACCCAAACAATCAGGCAATATCCAATACAAACTTTCACAATATCAAGAATACCCAGATACTTGAATTGAAAGATATAACCTTTTTTTCACACAAGAACAATAATTTTACTTGGAAGAAAACATAAAGAAACAAAATTTAAACTCGAAAAACATCCAATACTCTTCAAAACTCTCGTGCATGCACTGTATATCACAGTTTATACCATTAGTACCATCCATAATGATATTTATTGGCTAGAAAAAGAATAAAATGACTAGCCATATAGTGAAAAAATTAGATTTTTTCTTTGGACTGATGAGGGAAGAAGAAGAAAAAGATGGAGAGCACATAGAAAATAGAGAATAGTATTATAAGAGGGGTTAATTTTGAACTAGGTAAGAGATGAAGTAGCCAAATACAACAGAGACCAACAAGTGGGAGAGTAGGACCTCAAAAACAAAGAATGACCCACTTGGAGTTTTTGAGACACAAGGATTATACAGTCCCATAAAAAGGTTAATTCAGTGGCAAACACCACCAAACAAGATGGTTCTGTTGGAAGTGATGGAAGGTGGTGGAAGAGAGGTTGAGAGAAGGGAAAGTCGCGGCGAAGGAGACACTGAGGGATTTTCGATAGGCAAGAGTTCTCGAGAATCGTGTAAATGGAGGAATTTTGGATTGAAGGGAAATTGCGTTGTTTCACAGAGCTGCCATTGCTGGTGATGGTGATGGTAGTGTCGACAGCGGAGAGAGAAATAATTGAAGAGATTGTGTTTGGGATTTAGAGTGAAAAGGATGAAGGGTGAGGGAGAGGGTAGTTTAGGTATTATATAATTATTTTTTTAATTTATTTTCAAAATTCGCAAAATAAATAGATTGAAGGACTGAACAGGTGATGAAACGAAAATATAAGAAACATGATTACGAGTTTATCAAAATATATGGACTGATCCGTAATTAAAGCCAAAATTAAGGAATTAATTTGTAAATTATTCTATTTGCACTCTGGAAAAAAAAAAAAAAAAAGAGAAACAAAGTCCAAATAGAAACACCCACGCACGAACTCTCTCACTTCTCCCCACGCGCACACATTTACACACAAAACATCATCGGAGTCTCTCGCTCGTCCCCGCACATAGGGCTTCGTTCCCTCCTTTCTTTCTCTCTCTCTTTTTATCTCTCTCATCGGATCTGTCTTCTCTCCGATCTCCCCAATCCCACACAGATCGCCCACTCGAAACCAACTCCAACAAATCCATAAACCCAATTACCGAAATAACTGTATCAAATACCCACCATTTCCACACTAATTAACCTTTCTCTTTTCTCTTCTCTTCTCTTTTTCCTCTGGTCATTTCCATTTCCATTCAATTTGGTTTTTGGGTTTTCCATAAATGGAAATGAAATGCGCTTAGAGGAAGTATTAACAATGACCGCCTGGAGATGAGCAGGTATAACAATATCAAACATAAGGACGGCAGCGAAGAAGAAGAAGAAGAAGAGGAGGAGGAGGAGGAGGAGGAGGAGGAGGAGGAGGAGGAGGACGAACATTTCTATGAATCCCTTGATCGCATTGCTTCTTCATCTTGTTCTTGTTCTAATTCTAACTCCGATTCCGATCCCGACCCAAACCCGACCCACTCCAATTCCAGTTCAAACTCTCCTGGTAATAACAATGACCATTCATTTCCTATTCCCAAATTCGCTTTGGGTGTATCCAAGTATGATGTTTGGATCTCTGAGCCGGCTTCTGTTTCTGAGCGTCGCCAACGTTTGCTTCGTCAGATGGGTCTCAGTTTCGACCCTTCTTTCTCTCGGGTTAAACCCGAAGGAGATTTCAACTTTAACCCCTCCGTTTCATCGGATCATTTGAGCCAGGAACTACCCGGTCCTAGTACTTCTGCTGGCATCGTCCGGGCGAAATCAGACGGTGCTGGTTCTAGAGCGGATCGGGAAGATGGTGATGACAAGTGTAATGATGATTTTAATTCGTGTTCTTCTTCTTTGTTATCTATTTATTCTCCTCGGATTCTTTCGGATGATTTAACAGATGTAAATAACTGTAATTCCAATTGTGACAAAAACAACAACAATAGTAATGTTGTTATTGTTGGTAGCAAAAAAATCACCAACGTTTCTTCTCCCAAAGTCGCTTCTCTTTTGCCTAATAAGCCGCCTTCAGGTAAATATGGTAGGAAAATGGATGTATATCGATCTGATTCCGAGAATTCAAATGGTAATTTAAATAGAATTTGCTCCGACACAAATCTGGGACAGCTTGTGAAGGAATTAGATTGTATAAGTGTTGGTGAGATTGATAATACAGCAGTAGCAGCAGCTGCAGCTGCGGCAACAACAACAACAACAACCCAAGTTTGTACCATTAAGAACCTTGATAATGGGAAAGAGTTTGTGGTTAATGAGATAAGGGAGGATGGCTCGTGGAACAAGTTGAAAGAAGTTGGCACTGGGAGACAGTTGACAATGGAGGAGTTTGAAATGAGTGTGGGGCATTCACCAATCGTGCAAGAATTGATGAGGAGACAAAATGTAGAGGATGGTACTAGAGAAAACCTTGATTCCAATACCAATGGAGGTGTTGGAGGTGGGGGTTCAAAGTTGAAAAAGAAGGGTAGTTGGCTTAGGAGTATCAGGAGTGTGGCAAATAGTGTAAAGGGGAACAAAGAGAGAAGAAGCAGTGATGAGAAGGATACTGGGTCTGACAAGGGAGGAAGGAGGTCAAGTTCAGCTACAGATGACAGCCAAGATGTTTCATTTCATGGGCCTGAGAGTGTGAGGGTAAGGCAATATGGGAAGTCGTACAAAGAGTTGAGTGCTCTTTACAAGACTCAGGAGATACAGGCGCATAATGGGTCTATTTGGAGTATTAAGTTTAGTTTAGATGGGAGGTATCTAGCAAGTGCTGGGGAGGATTGTGTGATTCATGTTTGGCAAGTTATTGAGTCGGAGAGGAAAGGAGAGTTGCTTAATGATAAACTAGAAGATGGAAATTTGAACTTCTTTTCTACAACAAATGGGTCACCCAAGCCTTCTTTGGTCTCACTAACACCAGATGGTCATCATGAGAAGAAGAGGAGAGGGAGGTCATCTATAAGTAGAAAATCTTTAAGCCTGGACGACATTGTTGTGCCACAGACTGTGTTTTCACTTACAGATAAACCTATTTGTTCCTTCCAAGGACATCTACTCGATGTGCTTGACCTTTCATGGTCCAAGTCTCAGGTCAGTTACTATTATTTATTCTCCAGAGCATGTATTTATGATGAATGCTTTAATTTCTCTCCCCTTCTTTTACCACTAATGTTTGTTTATCAACTTCTCTTGCCCCTTATGGTGGAATACATTGTTGTTAAATTGATTCAGCTATTTCTATTCAGATTTTTATCATGTGGTTGGCTGATTTGCATTTTTTATTATATTGAGCCATTCAAACAAACTACTTATATTCATATATTGTAGCTTCAGCATAGGTGACTGAAGAAACTACTTTAAAAACCTTATTACAAATAAAGAAGGCACAAACAGAACTCTATTAGATGATACGCACAGATAGATACTGCTAAAGCTATTTACACAGATAGATACTGCTAAAGCTATTTACATTTCACGGTTATCCAAATGCACTAGACAACCCCAACAATAGTGCTCCCTAGGCTTTTATTTGACCTGTGAAAACTAATTAACTTAAAATTCCATTTTAAGTTTGTTTTAAAACCATGTTTCTCCCAATATATCCGGTAGCTGATTCCAAAGATGCTTAGCAGCAGAGACAATGCAAGAAAAGAAGGCCACGAGTGTCACAGATATTTAAATGCATAACACAGTTTTTCTTGTCTCTGGCTCTCTGCCACTAAAAACTGTAAGCCAAATAAAAGCCCGAACCTTGATGGGACTATACATACTGTTGATCTTAAATAGCTTGCTAGAGAATTTGTATTGCATGTAGTTAAGAGGATTTACTCATCCTGCAATTACAGGGCAGTGCAGGATTGGATTCTAGAATCTATGGTTTGTGGTCTATATTGAATAGTTGAGAGGCAGGCTATGAAAAATTAAAATTGCTTAGACATTGGAAGTTGTCAGCAGCCTTACATTCACGGTTAATCCAATGAACTAGCTGTTGGAGGTGGTTTGGATTGAGTTTCGGTGAAAGGATTTTATAGCTTGCTTTTGCCTCATTGACTACCTACAAGATGATTTTCATGTTTTTGAACCTTGTTAGGAACAGAGTATCGTTGACAGATGTGGCTTGATTTCCCGTGCCACAAAAGGAAAGGTTTGACTTTCATCTTTTAACGTGCATTACAGGAAGAGTAAAAGCCTTTGTGGCTTGCGTGGATGTGGCAATCTGAAATTGCTGGAAGGGAAATTTTGAATCATGGAAAACTGTGGGACATATCTTTATGTTTGTGAATACAATTTCATTTCTAGGACACTGGAAATTCCTCCTTCTGGCCCAGCTATGGCCTCCAAATAAAGGATAAGAGAATTGTTATTGTAATGAAATTTCATCATGCGTGATTAAACTAATTGGTATTTCAATTTCTATATCAATCACTATAATATATCTTAAATTTGGATTAACAACTGAATGGAAAGATAGAGTTATAAAAGACGAAATCAATCCTGTGGATGAAGCCTGAAATGGTTGTGTAGGTGTTGAGAAAAAAAAAATTATTTTCAAAGGTAGAAAGACGTCGCTTGTGGTTCATTCAAGTTGTAAAGTTTTGAATGTTGCAAGTCTCAGAAGTAAAGAAGAATGCGAAATTGTCTTTGAGGCTTGTATGAGAGTTAAAATTACAGTTGCTATGCATATTTTCATAACATATTGGTTAATTACTTGTATTTTTTCAGTTCTTGTTTTAATCTTTTTTGGGATCAGTTGTTATAATCATAATCTTCATATTACAATCTTTCATTGTACTATCGTGTGTCTTTTTTTATTTCCTGATATTGCCAAATTTATAGTCTATGAAAACTCTGGCTGAAACTGCATTGTTCCAGAAATTCCATTGTCTATTATTTTTATGTTTGTTAGCTCTGTGCTTATTTCTCACTAAATTTTCCTATATTTCAGCATCTTTAAAGCACTTTTAAGAATTTAATATACCTTAAATTAAAAAGTTTAACTTTGAATGTAATTTTCTTTTCCAACTTTAAATGTGAGAGGGCGAGAGGATAAAAAATTTAAGGGTTTAAGAACTCACTAGATGGTGCTGATACCTTTTGGAAGGATTGAGGGAGATCCTTGATATTCATTCCTTTTAAATTTGGTTTATAGAATCTTTGAACCAATCCCAAGATACATGCATGAGTTTTAGCGACCTTTTCACAAATTACAAACTAACATACTAGTACTTGCAGAATATCCTAACAAGGTTTGATTTTGTTTTTCACAGGACCTACTTTCTTCTTCAATGGACAAAACAGTGCGCCTATGGCACTTGTCTAGCAAGACTTGTTTGAAAGTATTCTCGCATAGTGATTATGGTAAGTACATTTGTCAATTTCTTAATGCTTCGCTGTCCTTTTCCCCCTTTCTCTGCTTAGCTTGTAATTTTGCTTCCTTTTAAATAAAATGTTGCTGATTTAATTTTGCCCCTTTTTCTAAAAGGTGGCCCCTTCGTTATTGAAACAATAATGAACATAAGGTTTAGCAATTGCTTGCATTGTGAAAGATTCATTTGCTGGTTAGGACTTGGGATGATCAAATTGTGAATTGGTATAACATAAGTGTGACTCTTTTTTCCTCTTATTTTCTTTAGTCTGGATTTTCTTTTATCATTGATGGCCAAAATCTGCATATTATCCCTTCCTCATTTTCTTTCTTTTTATTGATCCAATTAGGTTTTGCTGATAACATTCTTTCTTTGAAATTACCTTGGCACAGTAACTTGCATCCAGTTCAATCCTGTTGATGATGGATACTTCATTAGTGGGTCCCTAGATGCAAAGGTTCGCATATGGAGCATTTCTGATCGTCAAGTTGTCGATTGGAATGATCTGCATGAGATGGTCACTGCTGCCTGCTATACTCCAGATGGCCAGGTTGGTTGCAATTAACATTATGTTTATCTCCTGTCTATACTATTCAAAAGATTTTATTTGTAGCTCAATGAATTTTTATGGGCTTTTGAAGGGTGCACTTGTTGGTTCATACAAGGGAAGCTGCCATTTATACAGTATACATGGTACACAATGATAACCCCTCTCTTTCTCCCTCTCTCTGTTTATTGTTAAATTTGATGTGCCACTCACTGCTTTTGCTTCTTTTATTTGTTTTTCAATTTCAGAGAATAAGTTGCAACAAAAATGTCAAATTAATCTTCAGAATAAGAAGAAGAAAGCTCATCAGAAAAAGATCACAGGATTCCAGGTAGCCTGACTATTTCATTCAGCTCATAAGCATGCATATTTAACTTGAAAGAGAAAAATTGTAGTTCTTTTCTTGCTTGTCATTATTTTCCTTGCATTAGGCATAATCTGCATACTGTTTGAGCCTCAATTTTTGTGTGATACTTTCCAATTTCTCATATGTTTTATAAACAGTTTGCACGGGGAATTTCATCAGAAGTGCTCATCACATCAGCAGATTCTCGAATACGAGTTATTGATGGTGTTGATCTGGTTCATAAGTTCAAAGGTAGGCATGCAGCCATGTTTTTTCTTTTCTTGCTATTTCTAGTTGCGTGGAGCTAAATCATCTGAAGGATTCATTTTGAAAACTGATTTGGTTGATTAAGTAAATAATACGTACTAAAGCCACGGAAACTAGCATTTATTACAACCACTAGTATGAAAATTACGAATGGATTTTAGGCACCTGCATTGTCAGTATTTCTCCAGACTTTATTTTTAAAGGAAACTGTTGCTGTATATGTCTATTTCCCCTGGCATCCAAACCCATAAGTGTTATTAAGTTTTCCTAGAATGTAGGGTATATTGTATTATCTCAATTCAACACTATCCCAATGAAACTCTAGGGAACTTCTGGAAGCTCTTATGAGTGTCCTTTGAGGTGGAATGGAGACAAATTGCCTGGAAGTATATTTTTGAGAGAGGCATCTGATATTCATTAACCTTATGAGGTAAAGCATGTGCTTGACCCCAAAAGGATCCTATTTATTTTGTAATTGCACTTTCTAGATTAATGCTTTCACACTCGGTTGATTTAGACAGCATACTGTAATTGAATCAAAATGGTAGGGTTTGCCTTTAGTTGGATAGGTGATACCAAAACTGACACTCTTGTTTTTCAGTAAGCTTTTCCAAGGTGTTTATATTTTATTGCTATAACTTTTTACAATGCTATATTAATATTTGAGTATTATTAGACATTATCCAAATCTATTTTTCCTCCTCGCTCGTGTTTTGCTTATATAGTTAATTATAATAGTTGCAGTGCTTCTATATTTTCTATTATATTCCTCTATTAAAATTTACTAGACTCTTTCTAATTCTATATATATATATTTTTTTTTAATTTTAAAAATGCATATGGTTTGCACCACAAGTAATGGTGGCTGAAACATCTTGCTTTTTATGTTTTCACCATTTAAAACTCAGTATCCAAAACTTTGAATTTGGTGGCCTGTTCAGTTTCATATATTTCTTACCCTCTTATTGCATCTTTTGAAAGGTATGTAAGTATTAATGAATTGGAAGATCAGATGACTGGAGCATGATCCATTAATTTAAATTACAGTCAGTAGTTTGTATTTTCTGGTTGCTTATCCTGTAGTGGGTGAGAAAGTAGGAGAGGAGTCAACATGTTCATGTTGTTAAATAGCCTCTAGTTCTAGCTTTAAGACAGGCTTATTGTGAAAAAAATCATCAGTCTGGATTGTGAACGAAATCCCAGTCTGCCATGCTATACTGTAGGTAAGGGACTTGTTCCAGGTTAAGTTTCTTTGGATCTTGATGGCAAATTTAAATTTAGAATCCGTTTGGAGAGTTTGGAATTGGAATTGGAATTGAAATTCTCAATTCCAGAATTTGACAATTATCTAGAATTAGAATTGGAATTCTAACTACAATTCCATGGAATTGTAATATAACTAAAAAATCAATTCCACAATTCCATTCTCAACCCATAAGAATTACAATTCCATAATTATCACTACAATCCTTTTTTCCACCGCCACACCCACTCCCAGCACCACTGCCACTGCCACTGCCACCTTCACCTCCAGCCTTACCACGGGTGACGGTGGAGGACCACCGCCGGTGACAGTTGTTCTCCACCGCTGGTGACGGTGGTCCTCCACCGTCGACGACAGTTGTCCGCCACCTCCGGCGAAGGTGGCTCGCCTGACGGTCATCGCCGGCGATGGTGGCTTGTCTGACGGTCATCGCCAGCGATGGTGGCTTGTCTGACGGTCATCGCCGGCAACAATGACTCGCCGGACCATCATCGCCGGCAACGATGACTTACCGGACCGTCATCACCGGTGATCCACCACCACTTCACCGCCACCATCGGTTGTCCACTACCACTTTCATCGTCGCCAATTTTTTATTTAATTTCAATTTTTTGTGTGAAACAAACGTTAGAATTACAATTTCAACAGAATTTTAATTCTAGGAATTGAAATTCTCAAGTCCAATTGCAATTTCAATTTTTGTCCCCAAATGGGCCCTTAGGGTTAATCGGGCTATTAAATGGAGAAGTTATGTTTCAGTTGTGCCATGGGTGATGTTCTTTCCTTAATAGTGTACTTAATTATAGCCATAGTTTTCGTATTTTTTATAGATGATTTCTTAACTATTTTTGTTGCCCTTATGGTGTTTATTTACTTCCAAGATTCAATAGGTTGTTAATTTTGTGGCCGAAACACTTGGTTCCTACATATTTGTAAAAAGAGGATTTGTTCAACCAGAAGTCAACTTGAATAGATGTAAATATTTTTGTTAGGTTGTGAATGGATCCTTTAGAACCTACTTATTATGTACTAGGATTTCTTAAAATGCAACCTCCTTAGTGTTGGATTCATATTTCATTTTCTGTTATTTTATAATTAGAAGTTGAAACAACATTAATGGAAACACCAAAATTAGTGTATGGTATAAGAATCACCACAGCAAAATCTTCAAAAAAAATTTTAGTTCAAAACAATCAATACAAAATTTTGCTGTCACAAAAAACTGAAATGAGTGCAGTAACTTATCTTATACACTTCTCCAGTGGCTTTACCACATTCTCAAAAGCTCTCAGATTCTCTCTCCAAGTTATTTATGATATGGTGGCAGAATGGCATCCTGCTTTCCATTAGGCCTTGATTTGCTATAAGGTGAGATCCTTCATAGTATCAAGCTCCATTCCTACGTTCTCCAAGATCCAATTGATTCCTGGAGTCACACATGCCAAGAATTGAAGAGTTATTGTCTCTTCAGAATGAGGAAGCAGAGCTTAGTAGATTATCCTTTACAAAGAAAATTGTTTATTTATTAAAAATTTCCATTTATTGTAAAAAATTCTTTCCCAATAGGCTTTCTATGCAAACAAAACATAGTTCAGAAGGCTCTTTTCTCCTCCAAATAGCTTTTCATGGAAAAGAAACCATTCTTTGATGCCTTAATTCCTGTTTCTCCTCCCTCCACAGGAGGTAAAAAGAAACAAGAAAATATAAAGAAAAGATTATAAACAGCATTTTTTTTTTGGGTGGAGGGGGGAAGCACTATTGTATATCGCAAAGAAAGTACAATGAATTCATAAATTTTTTTATCAAATTCAGGAAATTCTCTCTCAAACTTGAGGTACCTTCTAAAAGTCAGGTTCTACATCCCTGGATCTTCATTCTTGCAAAAGCAATTTCTAAATGTCTCCCCATCTGAAGCTAGTGGATAGATTATTGATTCAGCCCTTTTTGCAGACAATTTTTGCTGTAACTTTATCATCACTTGCCTAAGGTTGGAAAATTGATCCCTGTTCTTGCCTTTATCATAAATGGATTTGTGCAAGGGATAGCATGTTTCTGGAACTTGGTTATAGGACTGTCAAGTCTCAAGTTTCTGGTTTTCTGTTGCTGCTCTTTTGGAGGAGTTTTGTTGTGTTCTTTAGGAGAAATAGAGGCCATAACCAAAATCTCATCCTCCCAGCGAATGGAGAATATATATTATAAAGCTACCACATAAATGAGAACTTAATTTTATGCTTTTTGTTAGCTGTTGTGGATACTCTCAATTTAGATATAAATTCCTACCTATAGTCTAGATAGGTATTGAAATGATTGTTAAAATTTAGGAATTAAGAAATGAATTACTTCAATCTTAAGATATGAACTTCTCTATCCTTTGTAATAATAGACGTTGTTGATAAACTCTTGGGTTTGCAAGACATCTTGAAAACTTAAGAAGTGGGTAACAAGAGAGAATCCAAGACAAGATAAAGTTGGCATTTGTAGGAGTTTGTGATGAATGCAAAATGATGTATCATCATATCATGGATGTCCTTGATGATAGAGTACATAATGGTATAACATAAGTTAGATGAAGTCCTATATGAGAGTCCTGGAAATAAGATCTTATTGTCATTTGCTTTTGGAAATTGATTGGTTGGAGCTCATTTTATGTAATCGTTTTGTACTGTCGTACAAGAAATGCTTGCAACTTGGGTACAAAGTGATTCCATTTTGACTACTTACATCTTTTTCTCAATGTGTTGATGCTAGTTTATTTAACTTGAAGGTAAAATAATATTCTTGTGGAATTAATCATTTAGGAGATGAAAAAGTAGAATTCATTCCTTCAGTTTCATTTTTGCTTCAATTAGAAAAAGCTCAAAATTTTTTTTTTGTAACCTCTGAGTTTAATGCTTATCATATGGAATCAATCAAGAAAATATTGGAACTCTGTGAACTATGACAAGTTTTGCACATGGTGTATCTCATTCTTGCTCTTCGTATAATAATAATTGAGCAGGGTTGATTTTATTTGTTTTTTTTTTGATAAATGTCTTATAGCAAAGTAAAAACAAATTTATTCGAGTTCATAAACATGCATCTATAGAATTGTACCATTCTCACAGGTTGAGCTGATAATTCTATGACAGGGTTTCGGAACACTAACAGTCAAATCTCAGCCTCCCTCACAGCCAATGGAAAATTTGCAGTGTGTGCTAGTGAGGATTCTTATGTATATGTGTGGAAGCATGAGGCTGATTCTCGACCTAGCAGAAGCAAAGGTGTTACTGTCACACGATCATACGAGCATTTCCACTGTCAAGATGTATCCGTGGCCATTCCATGGCCTGGCATGGGCGACACATGGGATAATCATCTTGACGAGGTCTCCATTGCCAATCATCCTCCTACCCCTGTTGAGGAAATAAGTGGTAATGAGAGTTCACAATCATTATCAGATAGTCCACTCAATGGAATCATTTGTAGTGCAACCAATAGTTACTTTTTTGATAGGATTTCGGCAACATGGCCAGAGGAAAAACTGAATTTAGCTACCAGAAGTTGGAGTCCTCCTGTCAGTGCAGATATTTCGAGCAGATTGAGCCAAAATATGTCAGCCTATGGTATGGTGATAGTAACTGCTGGCCTTCGTGGGGAAATTAGAACTTTCCAAAATTTTGGATTGCCATTTCGAATATAAGGTTTGAAGAAACTTGAATTGGGAAAGAAGAAAGGGCAAATGAATTGGCAAGTCAGTACAGTGAAATTTCTCCCTATGGTTAAAATGTGTACAGAGATATTTGGCGAGATGTGTAATATTAGCGAGTTTCAGCTCTTTCCTTGTGCTTGTATGCTCAATCGGATGTTGAGTGCAGATACGGATAACATCCATACCGATTGAGCTTTGAGAAAAAATTATAGATTTGTTAGAGAAAAAAAAAAAAAAAAAAGAGGACAAAACAAGAGGAAAAAAAAATTATACCTTGACTTTAGAAACCGATGTATTTCAGATGTCGGGAATTGTAGAGTTATGAGCATGGCGAAAGCTTATTGAATTAAAATGAAATTCTTTTACATTCGTTCTCAATGATCTTGTTCAATTGAATCCTACCCAAGTTCTGGTATTGTATTACTGAGTTATTGGCAAAGTAAAAGGGTTATGGTGTTTTCATTTCTACTGCAAAAGTAATGACAAACCATAAGAGAACTTGTGATTCATAAATTAATACGAGGAAGGTCTCCCAAATAGATCATATCTCAAAAGATACATATAATAAGGACAAAACCAAGCTGCTAAAACATTGTTCAATTGGTGCAACCTTTACCCATTCCCAATCCTTTTCAATACTAAACCCCATGACTTCTAGGAATGGAACTTATTGGAAATTGTACCAAAATATCCCTTACCATGATTTTTTTTTTATATATATATATAAAAATAAAAAATCCAGTATTATACCCTTTTGAAATCTAAAACTCACTTTCTCATTGGCTGCTTGGAAGTGATGTGGCAAACACATGTATTTCTATTTATCTTATCCTCTGTAAAAAAATCATTTTTTTTACTTTGAATTATCCCAAATAGACAACACCCCATTATTATATATAGTTGTATATCTCATAATATCTCTTTCTAGCACTCTCTCTTGTACATTGTAAAGCTCATCTTCACTTTAAACATTACTTCTAAGCAAGAATTTTTAGTTGCCCAAATTTAAAGCTCTTTATA
The DNA here is from genome assembly GCA_948193065.1 of Aleurites moluccanus. NCBI lineage: Eukaryota > Viridiplantae > Streptophyta > Magnoliopsida > Malpighiales > Euphorbiaceae > Aleurites > Aleurites moluccanus. The sequence goes on from CANXYC010063054.1 coordinate 33,482, forward strand.
GTTTGTGATAATGGCTCTTCAGGCTGCTTCTTTGGTTTCCTCTGCTTTTGTTGTCCCCAAAGAGGTTTGTTGCTCTGTTTGCTCTGTTCTCTTTTAATTGAATTCAAGCTCGTAATTTTACAGTTTTAGATATAGTTTTAGTGTCTTTGAAAATTAATTACGAAGCATTTGTTGGCTTGTTTAATATTTGCAGGGCAAATACAGTGCATCTTTTAAGGACTCAAGTTTATTTGGAGTTTCATTCTCAGACCATGTTAAAGCTGAATTTAACTCTTCTGCATTCAGGTGCAAGGTAATGATGTTTGCATTTCTTGGCAAATCATTCTTTGCACAGTTTGACATCACAAATTTAGATCACAACTTAATTAAGCTTAATTTCAAACTATTTGAGTTCAATTATACAAGTATGTTTCCACTATTTCACCAAATTTGCTACCTCAACCAGAAACTGGGACCACTAAGAATTATTTAGCATTGAAATTGAAACTGTTTTTTTTTTTTTTTAATTATTTTAAAACTTCTATGATTAGAGCATGTACAATTAACCTTAAAATAAAACTTAAGTGGCTCAAACAACAATGGCAAACAAATAAGCCCTTTCTTATGACTTCCCTCTGTATTACATTATTTCTTGTCTGATTTCACTAAAATGTGCATATTATTTTCATACAAAATTTTAGATTAGCATTATAAAATTTACTTGACAGAAATTATATTAGTACTTTCCAAGGATAATCTTTTTGTCTAAGGATACGGACTTATTTGTTAATGGCAGAGGGGATCAAACCAAAGAGTTGGGGCTGTGAGAGCCCAGACAATGGTTACGGCAAGTCCAGCATTGAACAGGGCTGCCCCAGTAGGCAAGAAAACCCTAAGAAAGGGCAGTGTTGTGATCACTGGTGCCTCTTCTGGATTGGGTTTAGCCACAGCTAAGGCTTTAGCAGAAACTGGAAAATGGCTCGTAATTATGGCCTGCAGAGATTTCCTCAAGGCAGAAAGAGCTGCAAAATCTGCTGGCATGGCCAAAGAAAATTACACAATTATGCACTTAGACCTTGCTTCTCTTGACAGCATTCGCCAATTTGTTGATAACTTCAAGCGATCAGGAAGGCCTCTTGATGTTCTGGTCTGCAATGCTGCTGTTTACCAGCCAACTGCCAAAAAGCCTTCATTCACAGCCGAAGGATTTGAACTTAGTGTTGGAACTAACCATCTTGGCCACTTCCTCCTTTCATGGTTGATGCTTGAGGATCTTAAACAATCTGATTATCCATCAAAGCGACTCATAATTGTTGGTTCAATTACTGGTATGATACATTTGTTGCTAAGATACATAATATAAAATGTGCATTTCTTCATAAGAAGTTTTTGCAATGTGCTTCCCTCGTGACGGGAAGGTTACAATTTCATATCATGGAAACAGTCTGAAAAAAAAAAAATAATAATAATAAGGGGAAGACTGATTAGTGATTATAATAGACAAACCTTCCCTGCAAAGCACTTTAATGTTTATATATTTCTAGTTTAGATTTAATTATGTTAGCTCGACTTTGCATAAGTGTAGTGCTGTTTCTGTGAAAATCTTCAGGTAACACAAATACATTGGCTGGAAATGTACCTCCCAAGGCCAATCTTGGAGACTTGAGGGGACTTGCAGGAGGTTTGAATGGACTAAACGCCTCATCTATGATGGATGGTGGGGAATTTGATGGTGCCAAAGCCTACAAGGACAGCAAAGTCTGCAATATGCTCACCATGCAAGAGTTCCACAGGCGTTTCCATGAAGAAACTGGCATCACATTTGCCTCCCTTTATCCGGGTTGCATTGCTACAACAGGCTTGTTCAGGGAGCACATTCCTTTGTTCAGGCTTCTATTCCCTCCATTCCAGAAGTACATCACCAAGGGCTTTGTATCTGAAGATGAAGCTGGGAAAAGGCTTGCTCAGGTAAATTAAAGAGGAAAAAACCACAAAAATAAAAACATTTACTTACATTCTCGCATATAATACAGAAACAAAACTTGTTCTTTCTTGCTTCAGGTTGTCAGCGATCCAAGCTTGACAAAATCAGGTGTTTACTGGAGCTGGAACAAGGACTCAGCATCATTTGAGAACCGGTTGTCTCAAGAAGCTAGTGATGCTGACAAGGCTCGCAAAGTATGGGAGATCAGTGAGAAACTCGTCGGCTTGGCTTAATCAGGAAGCTTCAAGTTCCTGTCAAACTGATCTTCGCCGCGGGAGAGGATGATGTTAGTTTAGAGCTGAGTCATTTTATAAGTGTGAAGCTTGGATTCAGAAGATGTTCTTTTTGGAGACAATTTTCTCTTGTAGGAGTAGATAACTTGTTTGTACCACTTGACAATAAAATCACTCACCCTTGTTGCGAAGTGCAAATAATTAATTTTTGAGAAATGCACAAAAAACAAATAAGAAAGATGCAATTCAAAATTGTAATAAAAAATGTTGGAGCCAAAATTTTTCAAGAAGCCAAGTCCTTTCAATTATATATAGACAACAAGAAGATATAAAAGATTAAAGTGATGATACGTATCTGCTGACACTTGATTATTACATTGCGTTCATAAGCAGGAAACCTGGCTTCAGATGGTTCAATCATGTCAAGAAAAAGAGAGAAGCCATTCCTCCAACACCCTCAAACAAGGAATAAGGCTGATAACCTGCCCGCATCTTCGTCTTCCCCTCTGATATCAGTTTTTGTGCTTCATCATATAGAAATCAAGCAAACGCTTTAGTTTGTATAAGTACTCCATGTTACCTGTTAACCAGTATAGTGATAGAACACATGGGTATTCCCACTTGATGTCATGACATATGCCAACTCGCTTGAGAAGACCCTATCTCCATACCACCTCTTCTGCATCCCTAGCGGCTTGCAAGAATTCCGAATCTCCAAAAACCTTAGTAATACATAGATGGAGTAAAATAAATTGCTGTAAGGTAACCGATGACATTATCTATCTTCACAAATAAGACCAGTAATCATTACTTTGACTGGCATTATTTGCACAAGAAGTTGTTGAGCCATCCAGACAATGGAATTTCGACTTCTTTAATCTCGTGTTTTGGAATTTTGAGCTTCATAAGGAAATGGTGTTTCTCTATCATAAATGTCGTATTATAGGATACAAAGTTGATAGAAATGTTGGAAGCTTACATGATTTTTGGGAGTGTTGAACTCAAAAATTAACTATTAATGTTAGAAAGTTTAATTATATTTATCCTCATTTAATATTTTTATATTTAATTTGTGTGATACATTTATTATCTTCATACTCCATTTCAAGTGACAATTGAGCCAAAATAATTTTTATTGAATCCAATTGACACTTGCAAATTTATTATGAGAACTAAATTGATAGAATTGAACTCAACACGGGTCTTCTCATGGAGTGAAATTAAAAGTCAAATACGAGCCTACCGTGAGGTGAAATTAAAAAGAAATTGAAATTTCAGTCCTAAATGATGGTAGAATAAGAGTATAAATTATTTTCTACATGTATGGATCAATTAGACTATAATACTATGTTAGAAATATTGAAAATTTATATAATTTTAAGAATATTAACCTTAAAAGCTGGTTTCTTTTCATAGTGAAAGCCTCTTTACAAAATACTATTCTTAATTGAAATCATTTTCAATGAATCAACATTATAACATCAATTTTCAATACTTGCTGCAACACAATATTGAATCTAGCTTTACATGCATGATAATTTTCTGCTTTTGCTTGGCAGGTAAAAATACATATAGATGAAAGCTAGGCAAATAATAAATTCCTCTCTTATTTTTGTCACAGCTAGCCCAAACAGTTATTTTTCATAACCTGTTTTTAGTATATATAGAGAGCCTAAAAAGAATTACCTCAGTTGCTTTCACGAGCTTAAGAGCTACCCCAGGAGCACCAAGACACCAATGCACAGGACGATTTTATTCACTTCCTTCACTTGAAGGATAATTACCACTGGGAAAACTGTTCTTGATCATGTCGCATAGCGTACCCTTGACATCCTCTGTTCCATTTGGTTTCAGTTATGTGTCCATCAAGGCATGCATAATCCCAATCATTCCATAGGCAGCACCCCAATACTTCTTTCCATGCCATGTACATCAATGGACATTTTCCCGTGTGCCAATCTTTTCCTAGCATTAATTATTTCATCCACAACTGCTCCCTACAGAAGTTCCAAAATCCAGATTAGCACATGCCTCATCCATTTCAACAACATTAATTGAACTGAAAAGATGAACATAAAATTCCTTACTCTATAACTAAAAGATATGGTTTCTTTACCAATATGCTTGTTCAGAAATGAACAGGCCCATAAGAACCCTGCTATACCATACGATAGCTCATTCGGCACATCCCTAGGAAGTTTGATATGCAATCAAGAGTAAATATGAATCTGCGAATTGGTGACAACCGTTTCAGAGTATGGATAATTTTGTATTTCATCAATTAAATACTATGCACAAATAACTACTTATATACAAAATAACTTCACGTGTAAGTGAAGAAGAAGAAAAGAAACAGATCGCTAGCGTGTCACTCCTATACAAACAAACTTTGACCACATGGCATTCTAGTAAGCAAAACTAAATAAACTAAAATACATGCTTAACAACTCTATAACAAACTTGCAACGGCTACTTGACTAATGAAACTAAAACAAAAGAACTAAACTGAATTAAACAACTGAGCTAAGAATTAGAAATAATTTAGCTACTCTCTATATCCCCCACCCCCTCCCCTCAAGTTGGAGCTTGGGGAAGCTCAACAAAACCTAACTTGAGCAAAAACTAATAATGCATCGGACCAGAAAGAGGCTTTGTGAAAAAATCAGCGAGTTGCTGTTGTGTGGAAACATATTGAGGGGTGATGAACTTGTTTTGAATCTGTTGGCGAACCAAGTGACAGTCTATATCCAGGTGTTTGGTCCTTTCGTGAAAAATAGGGTTTGAAGCAATGTGTAGTGCGACCTGGTTGTCACAGAAGAGAGCAATAGGTTGGGAGATAGAGACACGAAGATTTATCAATATATATGAAATCCACAGCAATTTGCATATAGTGGCAGCCATGCAGCAATATTCGGCTTCGACGGAAGATTTAGTCACGGTGCTCTGTTTTTTTGTTTTCCATGAAATAAGCGAATTACCCAGAAAAATACAATACCCTGTTAACGATCCTCATGAAAAACTGCAGGTACCCCAGTCAGCATCACAAAAAGCTTTTAAGGAGAGATCACTGCTATTGGGATAGAACAATCCTCTTGAGGGAGAACCTTTCAAATAACGCACAACATGAAGTGCAATATCCATATGTGGTTGTCTGGGAGTACTCATGAACTGACTGAGATACTGGACTGAATGATTGATATATGGATGTGTGAAGTTCACATAGAGGAGCTTGCCTATCAATATGCGATACCGATTCGACTCTAATAAAAGTTCTCCATCATCAGGGGAGAGAAGCAAGCCTTTTGGTATGGGTGAAACTGCTATTTTTGTCGCCGTCATTCCTATGTCTTTCAATATATCATTGATAAATTTGTTCTAAATGATGATTGTGCTTGAACTAGACCTTGCCACTTCCAAGCCCAAGAAATACTTCATATGGCCAAGGTAAATTGTGAACTTAATATGTAAGGCTTGTTTGATAGAGGCTATTTCAGATTTACTAGTGCCAGTAATGATGACATCATCTACGTAGACCAATAAAGCTAAAAACAAGTCAACTTTACTTTTTACAAATAGACAATGATCATGGCAAGATTGTGAAAAACCCAGCGACAAAAGAAATGATGTCAATTCTACATTCCATTATCTGCTAGTCCGTTTAAGGCCATATAGAGATCTGTTTAATTTCCAAACTTGACCAAGATTAGGGATTGTGTTAACTTGTAGAGGTACCAAGTATACTTCCTCATCTAAGAAACCATGCTAAAATGCATTATTGATATCTAGTTGAAAGATAGGCCAATTATATGTCGTAGCCAAAGCAATAAAAATTCTCACTGTAACCAGCTTTACTACTGGTGAAAACCTCTCTTTAAAATCTAGTCCCTCTATCTGATTGTAGCCTTTGACAACTAAGCATGCCTTATATCTATCTACTTCACCTGTGGGTTTGTATTTAACTTTAAAAACCCATTTTGAACCAATAGCTTTCTTTCCAAGTGGTAGAGTAGTCAAGGGCCAGGTTTGATTTTGTTCAAGTGCCTCTAACTCTTGGGTCATAACATGAACCCAGTTTGGATCTTGTGCTGCTTGTTAATATGTTACAGGTTCAGGAACAGGGGCAATGGTAGCAAGAAAAAGCAAGATGAGATGAAGAGAAAATATGCTGACTTGTGTGTGATTTAGTACTAGCAGTAGTGAGATCAGAAACAACATTAGATATGTAATCTTGGAGCCATACTGGTTTTTGAGGATGTTTGTTGCTGTGTTTGAGAGAAGGAGCTGGAATTTGATGAATGGAGAATTGTGGAGAAAGTGAAGACTGAGAAGATGGATTATGAAAGGATGGAGAATTTAAAATGGGTAAATCAGGTTCAGGTGATAAGATGAAATCTAGTGTTGATGAAGAATAAGAAGATTGTATAGGTGAAGAAATGGGTGAAGATGGAGATGATTGAAAAGGTGGATTAGAATGAATAGATGGATGAGAAATGGTTGTAGAATCATGATGATCTATTATAGGTAACACAAGTAATGAATTAGAGTGACAAGGAATATTGATTTTATTGTGAAAAGGAAATGTGGACTAAAAAAATTTCACATCTCTACTACTAAAAATCTGATTAGTTTCTAAATTTAGTAACTTGTAGGCTTTCTTTGTGATGTGGTAGCCAAGGAAAATAGACTTTATGGCCCTTTGGTCAAATTTGTCTTTTTGTGGTAGTAGGTTTGTGGCATAGCAAAGACACCCAAAAACCCGTAGGTGTTCATAAGTGGGAGGTCTACCATATAACTTTTCAAATGGGGTTTTCCAAGATAACACTTTAGATGGTAATCAGTTAATGAGGTATGTAGTAGTTAGGATGCATTCTGACCAAAGATTTTTAGGTAATTGAGCTTGTATTCTAAGAGACCTTGCAATGTCTAATAAGGATCTGTGTTTCCTCTCAACAGTTCCATTCTGTTGTTGTTTGGTGTTCAATGCCTTGTGATTGTAAAAACTGGGATGATTCTTAGTTAACAAACTCTTCTCCATTGTTTGTGCAAATTTTCTCGACTGTGGTTGAAAACTGGTTGTGAATTAGTAAGATGAAGTTGGTTATGGCTTTTGTGTATTGTGCTTTCTGCTGTATTAACAAAGTCCAGGTAGCCTTTGAATAATCATTTACAATGGTTAAAAAGAATGAAGCATCAGTAATGGATTGTAAATGGTAGGGGCCCCATAAATCCATATGAAGTAGGTTAAAAGGGGTTATTGTGATAGAATTGCTTACTGGAAATGGATATCTACTTTGTTTTGCAAGTGGACAAATTTCACAGTAGAGATGTTGATTTGAGCCATCAGTAAAAGAAGGAATATGTTTTACTTTTTCAATAGAGGGATGGCTTAGTCTAGAATGAAGGGTTTGAAGATTAATTTTGTTATTGGAATCAGAAACTGCACAAGAAATATTAAATTTATTGGAATCAAAGCTTTCTTTATTATCTATTTATATAAAAAGCATGGTATTTACAAGATGGGAAAGATTTTTGAGATACAATGTATCCTGTACAACAATTTCAACTGAGTTGTTATTGTGGAAGGAGAGAAGCTTTTGGCATCCAATATGTACAATCTAGCTTTTGATCTTCCAACTATGAATATTTGATCACTCACCAGGTCCTAAAAAAGACAGCAAGTCTTAAAGAAAATTATATTGATAGACAAAGTGTTAGTTAGTTTACTGACTGATAAGAGGTTAAATTTGAATCCATAAGCAAAAAGGACCTCAACAAGTATCATGCTACTGTGAATTTTAATTGTTCCTGATTGTTTAACCATATACACATTTCCATTTGGCAGTGTGAGATTAATTGGATGCATCAAGTTGTTCAAAGAACCAAATGTCACACCCCAACTCTAGTGGTGCGACGGTCCTAGGGCAAGGGTAGGCTTAAAGCCACCATAAACCTGTAGAACTCACAAATCCTGGATCTCATGCACAATTATATCAATTACAATATCATATAATATTATACAATGATCATTTCTATAAATCCAATTAAACATCAATCATATCTTTACCATTATCATTTCATACCTTTCTCTTGTTCCTTACTGATCAAAAGATGCATTTCACATCACTAAGGAACAAGAGTACCCAAAAGGTAACAATTCATACATCAAATATATTATCATCCTCAAATGACTAACTACGGAGCTCTAGAGTATACTTCAATATATATTGTGTCATAATACCATTTAATGAATATACATAATCATATATCAAAAGAATTACAATGGAGGCTTCTTGGGATGAATAAGTCAAGAAGCTTGATCTTCTCTATTAGCTCCCTCACGAGCTACACTAACACCTGAAATCCACAGAAGAGGAGTGAGCCTTCAATTCAGTAAGATATGAACATCATGAATCAAGAATCTGAATATTAAATCATAATCATGTACATAAATTTAGATATAAATGGGTATGAAAGAATCTCAAACTTTACTTGAAGGAATATGAGTGCTTATAATAATTAGCACTATCAAATCATATCACAAATCAAATCATGGTTCTTATTTAGAATACATAATGCCCATAAAGAATGGCATTATCAAATCTCATCTGATAGAACTGATCTCATGTCATATCATATGTATCAGTAGCCTTGCTACCTTAACGTTAACGCATGCTTGGCCAGGCATACGCCTAGAGCTCATGGTCCCCTCTAGGTGGAACACTGATAAAAATCCTATCAGCTGGGCTCCCAAAGTGCACGATGGACCAATGAATTTACTCTCATTGGGAAGAGCATTCTATCCATAGGGTCATGTGATTTCAATCTCATAAGAAGCATATTAGTGTCAAGACCATCAACATATATCATCATTCAAATCGAGTTTAACAAGTAAGAAG